>CAXHJY010001015.1:37500-40000 GCA_964016885.1 Eledone cirrhosa
ACGGGTCCTATCAGAAGTAACCGTCTCCAACCGATCCGGCTGGATACCCTAGTAAGACCAGCCAAGTTAATGGATGTTATCCAACCATCTTGCTCGGGGTCTACCCCTGGCTCTCCTACCTGTTGGTTTCGCCCGTAAAATCTGTCCAGTGGTTCTTTTCTGAGACATTCTAACCACATGTCCACAGTATCGGAGCTCTGATTTCTCAATTCGGAGATTCTTTCCTGGGACATTCTAACCACATGCCCATAGTATAGTAGCTGTCATTCCTCAATTCGGAGATTCTTTCCTGAGACATTCTAACCACATGCCCATAGTAACGGAGCTATGATATCTCAATTCGGAGATTCTTTCCTGAGACATTCTAACCACATGCCCGTAGTATCGGAGCTGTGATCTCTCAATTCGGAGGCAACATAGAAAAATTACCGATTCTCCAGCACCCTCCTATTCCAACCTTTTTATTTATTCCATCCCAGCGCCGCTTATTCCACCCCCTCCTATTATTTGGGACCCAAGATTAACATGCTATGAGGTGGATATTGGATGAATGCAGTATCGAAACTGGGGATACACAACCTGTAGGGTTTGTTTAAATGAAATTTGGTCCTGGTGGGAGAGTTATATGTAATTGGTGTAAAGGGATCTGTTTGTTGTGAAAGAATGTCTTAGTGGGGACTGTGGAGTAGGGGTTGGGGAATTCTATGGGTGTGGTAGATAGTCATATATAGTGAGATGACACTGCAACGTGTCAATATCTTTAAATTGTCTCCAGGGAACCAGCTAGGACGCCGCTATAATGAGGCTTTCCAAGATGGCGTCTATTTTGGTTGTTGTTGTTGTTGATGTTGATGATGTGGTTGTTGTCGTTGGTGTTGTCAGTGATGTTGATCTTGTTGATGGTGTTGATGATGTAGATGATGTTGTTGATGCCAGTGATGTTGATGATGTCGTTATTGATGTTGAAGATGATGTTGTTGTTGTTGTTGGTGGTGAAGTCAGTGATGCTGCTGATGATGATGTCAGTGATGATGTTGTTGATGAGGATGATGATGTTGTTGTTGTTGTTGATGTCAGTGACGTTTTTGTTGTTGATGATGATTTTGTGCTTGTCTCTTCGCTCTAGTTACTATTGCTGCCATGATCCGGCTGCTGTTTCTTACGATGATGATGATGATGATGATGATAGTGATATTGATGATGATGATGATCGATTATAACAGACCCACCGCTCCTCCTCCTGCTCCCAATAACCACCACCACCACCATCACCACCACCATCATCATCATCATCATCATCATCATCATTGTGTCCTTAATGGACAAAGATAATGCTCATTTCTCTCAAAGATAGAAACATATATAATTATGATTGGTGTTGTTGCTATTGTTGACTGCTGCTGCTGCTGCTGCTGCTGCTGTCTACAAGCATACAAGAAACACACAGACAGACAGACAAACATACACTTAGACAGACATACAGATGCTCAGAGAGACAGACAGATAGACAAAGTCACAGACAGACAAATAGATATTCAGAGAGACAGACAGACAAAAAGATACTCAGAGAGACAAACAGACTGGCACTCAGACAGACAAAGACACAGACAGACAAACAGACAGACAGACAGACAGACAGACAGACAGACAGACAGACAGCAACAGCAGCAGCAGCAAAAGTGTTTAATAAAGAGAGACAAACGAGAGAAACTGAAGTGAGGATGTGTTTTACAACAACAATACCCAGGAGGGTAATTTTACTTGTTTTGACAAATCGTCAACCTGTCATATCAGAAGGCTGTGTGTGTATGCGTGTGTATATACATATATATATATATATATATATATATGTGCGTGTTGTATATGTATGTGTACGAGTATGTGTGTGTAAATATCTATATATGAAGGTATATGTGTGTGTTGTATAAGTATGTGTGTACACACACACACACACACACACACACACATATATATATATATATATAGATATATATATGAAATGTGTGTGAGTGTGTGTATGTGCGTGTTCTATGTGTATAAGTGTGCGTATGTGTGTTTATATATATATGTGTGCCTCTGGGGTGGAAATTTTCGTTCTGTTTCAGACGTTTACTAGAGTCCTCTGTGGGTTAATGTTACAAAACCACCACCACCACCACCACCACATCTAGTAGCAGCAACCACATCACTTGGTATACTCCTCTCATACTAACCCCTTCTGCACCACACAACAACAGCAACAACAACAACAACAACTCCACTATCGCCACCACCACCCCCAGCACCGCCAGAACTACTACCGTCAATCCAACATCAAAATCAACACGACTATTAACATCAGCATCACTACTATCATCACCACCACTATAACTCTGTCTATATCTATCTATCTATCTATATGTATATAAGGAGAGAGAAAGATAGAGAGAGTGAGAGAGAGAGAGAGAGAGAGAGAGAGAGAGAAAGAAATATAATACGTATTATAAATACATACATATAC
>CAXHJY010001015.1:60000-62500 GCA_964016885.1 Eledone cirrhosa
TATATATATATATATATATATATATATATATATATATATATATATATATATATATATATTTATATAACTATATGTATATATATATATGTATATAACTATATGTATATATATGTATATGTATATATATGTTTATATTTATATGTAACTATATGTATATATATATATATATATAACTATATGTATATATGTATATATATATATGTATGTATATATATGTATATAACTATATGTATATATATATATGTATATACACATATATGTATATATATGTGTATATTTGTGTATATATATATATATATATATATATATATATATATATATATATATATATATATGTATATATATGTATATGTATATATGTTTATATTTACATGCGTATACTTATCAATATAAAGGAACTAATATATTGGTAGATAGATATGTATATTTATATAAGTAATTATATCTATATATCGATATATATATATATATATATATATATATATATATATATATATATATATATATATATATATATATATCGATTTGATCTCTTAATGTCATAAATCTATTTGATCATTTGATCAATCACTCAGCCATTTTTCACCGGATTGATACATATATCCACACACACACACACACACACACGCACAAACACACACACATTTATATACACGCACATACATATATTTACATACAGCCACACATACACACATACATACATGTTTACATACCCACTCACATACATACATACATTCAGGCTTGCATACATAGATATATATATATATATACATACGTACAAACATACTTGTATACATACATACAAACCTTTACTCAAATTTATTTAGATCCGAATTTCCCCCCCCCCCATATATATCTATATATATATATATATATATATATATATATATATATATATATATATATATATATATATATATATATATATATATATATATATATATATATATATATATATATATTCGTATATTATAAGCATACTTACGCATATATAAATACAGAGAGAGAGAGACAAAACACACACGTGGTTGTGCAGTTGGTAGTGATAATAGTTGTGATGCCGATGGTATTGATGGAGAGGCGTTGCTGGGTACCTTCTTAAAGTCTTTGATATTATTGATACCAGTCATTGTTACGTGTTGTTCATAATAATATAGGCTCCAGTCCACAACTTTGGGCGAGGGGTATGTCGATGAAACGACACCAGTGCATTGCTGGTACTTTATTTTATCAACCCCCGTAAGGATGAAAGGCAAAGTTAACCTGGGCAGGATTTGAACTTAGAGTGCAAAGGGCCGTGACTCTATGCCGTGAAGCAGCGTGTCCGACGCTCTACCGATTCTGCCAATACACCACCCTACTTTTTTAGGCACAAGTCCAACGATGTTTTGGGGAGGGGAATAGTCAATTAAATCGACCCAGTGCATTACTGGTACTTTATTCCATCGACGCCGCAAGGATGAATGGTAAAGGTAACCTCGATGGTATTCGAACTCAGTTGATCATAGTAATACCTTTTGTTTTTAACTACAGTGCTTGTGATGATTCTAGCTATGGTTATCAATACTTATGGCTCTATCTGTGATCATATTCAATGAGATGATGATGTGTTTGTATTTATAGTGATTGTATAGGTTTGTTGTTATGGTGACAATCTATTTTTTAGAATGTGTGTTGGGGATTGGGGTTGGGGGAGGGGGGTCTATATATTTTGTGGTTGTTTGCTTTTGGTGTATTTTCTGGTTCCTATCCTTGATGTTCTGTGATTCTTGTGAGTTGCAATGTCTCTGTTCTGAAGACTTTTTTTTTTTAGGAGAATATATACTTCTTCTGATGTGGAACAATTCTATTGCTATATTGGTCAAACATAGATGCTGACTTATACATCAAAATACTCATCATCATCATCATCATCATCATCATATATATAATATATATATATATATATATAGAGAGAGAGAGAGAGAGATACATACCTGTATATATATATATAATACTATATATATATATATTTATATATATATATTATATGATGATGATGTATTATACATGTATACATACTTATATATATATATATATATACTTATGTATATATATATATATATAGAGAGAGAGAGAGAGAGAGAGAGACATGCATGCGTGTATGTGTGGGTTATGATGATATTTTAGCTCATCCGCATCATCGTCATCCCCAGCACCACCACATTCACCACCACCTCCACTATTATTATTATTATTGTTGTTGTTGTTGCTGTTGTGTTTTTTTGTTGTTGTTTTTAACATTATTGCTTTTGTTGTTGGTGTTGTTGTTATCGTCGCAGATTATTGCAAGGTTTTCTGACCAGGATCTTGCAATAATCTGTGACGATAACATAACTTTGCCTTTCATCCTTACGGGGTCGATCAAATAAAGTACCAGTAACATACTGGGTAATTGCTGGCCTTGTGCCAAAAGTAGAAACAATTATATATATATATATATATATATATATATATATAT
>CAXHJY010001016.1:0-2500 GCA_964016885.1 Eledone cirrhosa
GCCGCCACCACCCCCTGACTCCTTCACTGCTGCTGCCACCGCTACAGCACCATCACTACAGTAATACGGTCGCATCACCGCCACCACTGCCTCGGTATCGACATCACCACCACCACTGTCTCAGTATCGCCAACGCCGCCAGTCTCTGCTGGCTACCACTTCCACATTATAGAATTCCTACTACTAACAAAGAGGAAGGCATCAAAATATATAGATAGACTCAAAAGAAAAAAGAAAAAACAAACAACAAAAGCAGCACAGCAACAACAGTAAAAAACGAGAAAAACAGAGAAAAACAAAAACAAAAAAAGAAACCCCAAAAACGTAAAGAAAATAAGAATGAAGAGAGAAGCAGGCGGACGGACAGAGAAGAGGGGGGAAAAAGTAAAACTTAAAAAACAAAAACTAAGTCAGACATTCGAATACTACATTACAGTGAAACTTATGCTTATTCATTTTTGGGGCCCTTTCTGCCCGTGTGTTTGTTTGTTTATGTGTGTCCGTATACAGCGTGGTGATAATGCCACACAAGGGCCAAGTGGGATGGCGGATCCACAGATGGCTATGTAAACATACATTCGCCAATCCTCGATAAGAGTGTTTAAATATCGAACATAAACAGTTCGAATAACGGTGAAATGGAGACTAGAACGTCATGTGACAGACTCTCACCCAACAGGTGCCCCCTGGCTCAGCAGCAGGAACCTGACTGTCAACCAAATACTGCTGATGTTGGAGGAAGAAGAAGAAGGAAAGGGGCCAGAACCAACTGGACGAAAGAATTGAATAGAACTGTTATGCAATGCTACCTGAAAAGTAACCCCAAGGAGAGGGGCTACAGGAGACGGATGCATAACATCTGGAACGAGATTGGTTTATTTAAATTAGATGAACAAAAATTGGCCGGGCAGGCTCGGGTAATAAGAACTAATGGGTGGATAAGCGAGCTGGAACTGGAGGAACTGAGCAGAGAGAATGGCTTGGAGATGGCGGGTGTAGTATGCCAGACAAGCGAGCCGGCGGGAAATGAAGGTGAGGAGGTCCTGAGAACGGAGGAACCACCCGAAGCAGACAATGATCTGAATACTGAGATAAATAATACCTGGAACAGAGATACGGCCACTGAGGAGATGAATGCTGACGGGCTAGGACAAGATTCGGTTGACATCCTAAATTTAGTGGTAGATGAGTTGAACAATGATAGTGGGAGACCTATGAACCTAAGATTTGTAGACAGGAAAAAGTTAAAAGAAACAACAGCTAAGGTAAACAAAGTCATCCCATACCTTGAGGCGAGGAGTCTTCACCAGTGCAACAATATCCTCAAAGCAACAGCAAATACGGTGAGGAAACTACTTGGTATAAAAGCGAGAGGAAACAACAGACAAGAAAGAGCAGAGCCGTGGTGGAAGAAGCGACTGAGTGGGCAAATCGGGGAAATGAGAAATGACATAGGAAAGCTTGAGTCACTACTGAATGGGACACTAAAAAACATAGGCACTAAAAATAGACTGGAAATAAAATACAAAACTAGGAGTAAAAAGCTAAATATTATCATAGAGGAATTGAAGCAACGCATTGTAGCAAAGAGTGCCAAAATCAGGCGATACGAGAACAGAGTCAGTCAGTATAAACAGAACCGCATGTTCGACAACAACCAGAAGATGCTGTTTGGACAGCTTGAGGGGAAAGAAAGAGGCAACGACTTGATCCCTGGGGCGGAACAAGCTAAAACATTCTGGAGAGGAATATGGGGGCAGGATGTTAGACACAATGCCCAGGCAGGGTGGATTGAGACAGTACAGAGGGAGATCGGTGAGCAGGCACAGCAACAGACTGATTTGAGTATCACAGTTGAAACTCTTAAGGGGCAAGCCAAAAAACTAACCAACTGGAAATCACCAGGCCCAGATGGTGTGCAGGGGTATTGGATTAAACATTTAACATCCCTCCACCCGAAGCTGACGGCCATGTTCAATGACTGCTTGGTGTCGGGTGAGGTGCCAGAGTGGTTGACAAAAGGTACCACAGTTCTGATAATGAAAGACCGAATCAAGGGTAATGATGTTACCAACTATAGACCTATCACATGTCTGCCCGTAATGTGGAAACTGTTGACGAGCATTGTGTCTGAGGAAATCTACCATCACCTCCACACAAACAACTTGTTGCCGGACGAACAGAAAGGATGCCGAAAGAAGTCACGTGGTACAAAGGACCAGTTGCTTATTGATAAGATGGTAATGGGGAATTGCAGGAGGAGACACACTGATCTTGCCATGGGATGGATAGACTACAGAAAGGCATTTGACATGGTGCCTCATTCCTGGATCACCAAAAGCCTGGAGATCTTCAGGGTGGCAGATAACATCAGACAGTTGCTGGGCAGGAGTATGGGGTCCTGGGAGACAGAGTTGACATCAACTGGAGTATCCTTGGGAAGCGTGAAGATCAAGAGAGGTATCTTCCAGGGAGATAGCCTGTCCCCTCTGTTGTTTGT
>CAXHJY010001017.1:0-7500 GCA_964016885.1 Eledone cirrhosa
AACCACCACCACCACCACCACTACCACCACCACCACTACCACCACCACCACCACCACTACCACCACCACCACCACCCACCACCACTACCACCACCACCACCACCACCACTACCACCACCACCACCACCACCACAACCACCACCACCACTACCACCACCACCACTACCACCACCACCACCACTACCACCACCACTACCAACATCACTACATGAGCCCCCGCGCCTCACTCCACCATCACCCACTACACCAATCTTCCTCTCCCACTCCCACTTTGCGCTGTAGAAGTCCTGGTGTGGTGTGGTGGTGTGGTGTGGTGTGGTGGTGTGGTTGTGTTGTGGTGTGGTATTGGTGGTGTGGTGTGGTGGTGTGGTAGTGTTAGTGGTGTGGTATTGGTGGTGTTTATGGTGTAGTGGTGTAGTGGTGTTTGTGGTGGTATTGGTGGTATTTGTGGTGTAGTGGTGTTGATGGTGTGGTGGTGTTGTGGTGTGGCATTGGTGGGGTGGGGTGGTGGTGTTTGTGGTGTTGACGGTGTGGTGGTGTTTTGGGTGGTGTAGTGGTGTTGGTAGTGTGGTGGTGAGGTGGTGTTTGTGGTGTAGTGGTGTGGGGTGTGTGGTGGTGTGGTATTGGTGGTGTTTGTGGTGTAGTGGTGTTGACGGCGTGGTGGTGTTTTGGTGGTGTAGTGGTGTTGGTAGTGTGGTGGTGTGGTGAGGTGGTGTTTGTGGTGGTGTGGTATTGATGGAGTTTGTGGTGGTGTTTGTGATGTAGTGGTGTTGGTGGTGTGGTGGTGTTGTGGTGTGGTGGTGTTTGTGATGTGTTGGTGGTGTGGTGGTGTGGTATTGGTGGTGTTTTCGGTGTAGTGGTGTTGGTGGTGTGGTGGTGTGGTGTGGTCGTGTTACTGGTGTAGTACTGCTGTTGTTGTTGTAGGTGGTGTGGTGGTGTTAGGGGTGTAGTGCTGCTGTTGTGGTGGTGGTGTGGTGGCGTTAGTGGTGTAGTGCTGCTGTTGTTGTTGTAGGTGGTGGGGGTGTGGTGGTGGTGTGCTGTGGTCGTGTTAGTGGTGTGGTGCGGGTGGTGGTGTGGCGGTGTTAGTGGTGTTAGTGTTGTTGTTGTATATGGTGGTGGCGTTAGTGGTGTGGTGTGGGCGGTGGTGGTGGTGTTGTACTGCTGGTGATATAGTGGTGGTGGTGGTGGTGTTGTACTGCTGGTGATATAGTGGTGGTGGTGGTGGTGGTGTTGTATTGCTGGTGATATAGTGGTGGTGGTGGTGGTGGTGGTGTTGATTGTGCTGTTGTATATGATGGTGGTGGTGGTGGTGGTGGTGTTGATGGTATTAGTGGTGTGGTCTGGTAGTGGTGTGTTATTGTGTCACCCCTGCCCTTTTTTCAGCCTGTGATGGTGATGATGATGATGGTCTGTTGCTGAGGCGTTGTTGTTATGATGATGTTGTTGATACCGTTGTTGCTGCTGTCGATGTCGTTATAAACCCCCCTCCCCCCCCTCCCCCCTCCACCCCACCCCTCACCCTTCTCTCCATTCCAAGATAATAAAATAAAAGGAAAATTAACCAGTTTAATCGAAATTTCAAAAATAAAATAAGGAAAGGCAAAAACAAAAAGTTTTTTTAAATTAAAAAAAATTAAAAAAGAAAACCTCATCTTTTCGGCGGAAACAGAAGAGAGAGCCAAATGAAATATTTTGCTGATTAAAAGTCTGTTGTCCTTTTCCGATTCTGTGTTTCAAATGGCACCTAAATGTTGATTTACCATTTAATATGTCTAGACCCAGGACGCAGAAAAGCGGAACGAACGTCTGAAAGTATTTTATTCGACATTTTATCAAATGTGTTCTGAGTTCTGAGTTCAAATCCCGTCAAGGTCAACTTTAGGTTGATTCATCATTTGTCAAGGAATAGTGTTTGTCTCATGTAGGGAAGCTGCTACCAGGGTCGGATTTAGACCTTGGGGTGCCCGGGACCCTTCAGTGGTTTTTTGGGGGGTGGGGAGGGGGGATTATACACACACAGAGAAAAATAGAGGGAAGTTGTTATCAGGGTTGCATTTAGAGCTTGGAGGCGCCCGCAATGCTTCAGTGGTTTTTTTTTGGGGGGGGGGGGGGCTCATACACACACAGACAAATAGAATACACAGCAAACCCCCAGTTTTACATATCAGAGTCAGCTTGGTGTAAGTAATTGGAATTGAAAGGTTATACGTTACAGGTATTGAATTTAAAAATTCTAACCATTCTAAAACTAAAAAGCCCAGCTGAGGGGACAAATAGATTGCTACGTCAATTGCTGGTGGGGCCCCACTGCAGGGAGCCCGGGGAAATTACCCCCCCCCCCCCATTAAATCCGGCCCCTTGGTTATCACCCCGAGAAAACTGAATGCTGATGATGAAAGGCAAAGCTAACCTCGGCGGGATTTGAACTCAGACCGTAAAGGGCCGTAACTCTATGCCGCGAAGCAGGGTGTCCGACGCTCTACCGATACTGCCAATTTGCCTCGGGTGCCAGATTGACACTCAGCAGGATTTGGGAAAGAAGCAGAACTCAAAGGAAGTTTCAAATGATAATTGTTTCTACTTTTTGGCACAAGGCCATCAATTACCCCCAGTGTATTACTGGTACTTTATTTTATCGACCCCCGTAAGGATGAAAGGCAAAGTTAACCTCGGCGGGATTTGAACTCAGACCATGAAGGGCCGTAACTCTTTGCTGCAAAGCATGGCGTCCGACCCTCTACCGATACTGCCAATCCACCGCGTTTCAAATAATTGTTTCTACTTTAGGCACAAGGCCAGCAATTACCCAGTACATTACTGGTACTTTATTTTATAGACCCCGTAAGGATGAAGGGCAAAGTTAACTTCGGCGGGATTTGAACTCAGACCATGAAGGGCCGTAACTCTTTGCTGCAAAGCATGGCGTCCGACCCTCTACCGATACTGCCAATCCACCGCGTTTCAAATAATTGTTTCTACTTTAGGCACAAGGCCAGCAATTACCCAGTACATTACTGGTACTTTATTTTATAGACCCCCGTAAGGATGAAAGGCAAAGTTAACTTCGGCGGGATTTGAACTCAGACCGTAAAGGGATGTAACTATGCTAGAAAGCATTGCAATGATTTCATTTATTCGCCACAAGGGCCGACCCGCGTTTCAAATAATAATAACAATAATACATTTGATATATTTTTAATACCTCTCAATTATCTCTTCTAATAGTCATCTATTCACCTATCTCTGCATGATTGATTTAAATTATCCATCCATCGAACTATTTATTCAACGAGAGAACGCCTGGACATACGACTTGCTAGAAATACTAAACACAGGTCCTCTATCACGCCCCTCGAATCACTCCACACCTTCTTCAAAAGGGAAAGTCATATTCTATAATGGGGTTTGAAAAAGTAAAAAAAAATTATAATCTTGATGATCAGCTCAAGAGCTGCTTTGAACATACCTATTCATTTAGGACTGATTTGGTCCTAAAAAACCTAGATCAAACATCTATTTGTACATCACCATATATCTATTTATCTATCTATCTAGCTATCGATCTATCTATCTAGCTATCTATCTATCTATCTATCTATCTATCTATCTATCTATCTATCTATCTATCTATCTATCTATCTATCTATCTATCCATTCATTAAGACACTCATCAATCCAAGTAGCCAACATCCCATTCAAACACTTTAGTCTCTATATCCATTCATCCATCCATTCATCTACCCATCTCTGTATCCATCCATTTCATCATAAATAGTTCCCTGCACGTAAAACATATCCATACATCATACATGAACAACTACAAACAGGCAACATAGAGCTTTGATCTGTAAAAAGTGCTACAGAAGTTAATGTTTTTATTCACGTTGATTTTGTGAAGTGGCTGTTCCCGTACGTCTCAGTCGCCGTCCTCTCTGTGGGTAATGCTTTCTCCATCCTGTTGGCCGGGATGAAGAGGCAGAGGGTAAGGTAGCTAGAGGTGGAGGGTACTCGTTTGGACCTCACACATATACCCACACATTCAACCACTTCTACAGTCGAATGAGTTACTTAATATAAAGAACGACCACATGTGCGTTCAGTGTATATTGTATATATGTTGTTGTTGTTGTTGTTGTTGGATCTTTGTCGATTGCGACGACGAGTGTACCATCTGCTGGAAGAACGGAAACACCTGTACGTGAAATTAACGTGCAAGTGGCAGAGCACGCTAGAGACATGTGTGTCTTTAATGTGCATCTCAGGAAGATTGAGTGTGACGCAGTGTGTAAATAAGCCGGAGTTCCTTTGAATTAAAGGTACAACTCATTTTAACCAGCTGATTCAACTGGAACAACGTGGAATAAAGTTTCTTGCTCAAGGATACAACGTGCCGCTAGGAATTGAACCCACGATAAAATATACCGTATTTCCCGGCGTCGCAGACGCTACTTTTCCCCCTAAAATAAGTCTCAAAAACCTACGATGCGTCCTGGAGGCCGAAGGTTGTTTATTATTTCTTTTCACATTTTTGGTTGTCAAAATTAGGGTTCGTCCTCAAGCACGAAGCGTCTTCGGCGCCGGGAAATACGGTACACTTCAGAATATCAATAACAACAGCAACAACAACAACAGTAACAGTAGTGATACTATCTTAACATAGAACAACGTAAATATATCGATATAAAACCTAGACTTCAGAACAACAGTAAAAACCACCGCCACCATTAACACCACCACCAACAACAACCACAACCACCAGCAACAGCCACCAGCACTCCCACCACCACCAACAACAACCACCATCACCAACAACAGCCACCACCACCACCACCAAAAGTAACACTATCTTAGCATAAACTATATTTCTCTCCTGGCCAATATCTTTTTGGGAATATTCCAGCCATTTACTGTCAGACAGACTTGATATATTATTCCATCACTGCCCTTTGCCAGCAGCTGGTTACTTAACAAAGACACTAAACTGCCCTTTGCCAACCACTGGTCATCTAAGAACGGACGATAAACAACCCTTGTCACCACTGCCCTTTGCCAGCAGCTGGTTACTTAACAAAGACACTAAACTGCCCTTTGCCAACCACTGGTCATCTAAGAAAGGACGATAAACAACCCTTGTCACCACTGCCCTTTGCCAGCAGCTGGTTACTTAACAAAGACACTAAACTGCCCTTTGCCAACCACTGGTCATCTAAGAACGGACGATAAACAACCCTTGTCACCCCTGCCCTTTGCCAGCAGCTGGTTACTTAACAAAGACGATAAACAACTCATGTCACTCCTGCCCTTTGCCAACCGCAGGTTACTTAACAAAGTCACTAAACTACGCTTGTCACCCCTGGCCTTTGCCAACCACTGGTCATCTAAGAACGGACGTTAAACAACCCATGTCACCACTGCCCTTTGCCAGCAGATGGTTACTTAACAAAGACACTAAATACCCTTGTCACCCCTGTCCTTTGCCAACCACTGGTCATCTAAGAACCGACGCTAAACAACCCGTCACCACTGCCCTTTGCCAACCACTGGACACTTAGTAGAGACGACAAACAAACAATCTGGTGGTGGGTTGGGAAAATTCTTATGAGGTTAGCCTGAAAATTTCATAGGCTGATTATGAAAGAATGATGCTAGAGCTGTGAAGTCTTGCATAGCATTAATTTCAACTCTTCTTATAAGTAATAACTACCTTGTTACTTTCCAGGGACCATGTTGAAAAATAAACCTCATTTTGTCATTCCATGAGAGTATCTTCGTCAGCCTATGAACTTATCATTTGACCGTCATATGTTGTAAAATAAACCTCATTTGGTTATTCCATGAGTGTATCTTAGTCAGCCTATAAACTTATCATCTGACTTTAACATGTTGAAAAATAAAACTCATTTGGTCATTCCATGAGAGTATCATGGTCAGCCTATGAAACTTTCAGCCGACCCTCGTACATTATTTACTGCGGTTCGTTTCAAGTACTTAGTTTATATCCCGCCAGGAGTCGCTCAACTTTGCCTTTTCAATCAATACCTTCAGTTCTACAGGAAATATAATATCGCTAGTTTCAAAATCAAAGGTCTTAATAATTATTAGATTTTTTTTTCTTTGTTTTTGTTATTTTGTTTCGTCGTTCACTTGCCTGATGTATATATATTTCTATATATTTATCTATATCAATGTCTCTTTCTCCCCCCCCCTCTCTCTCTCTATATATATATATAAATGTATGTATATATATATATAAATATATATATATATATATATATATATATATATAAATTGTATATATATACATATATTTAGATATATGCACACATGTATATATATATATATATATCCATATATGTATGTATATACATATATTTAGATATATGCACACACACGTATATATATATATATATATATATATATATACGACACACGTATATATATATATATATATATATATATATATACGTGTGTGCATATATCTAAATATATGTATATACATACATATATGGATATATATATATATATATATATATATATATATACGTGGGTGCATATATCTAAATATATGTATATATATACACATATATGTATATATATATATACTTACATATATATATATATATATATATATATATATATATATATATATGTGTAGTTAAATATATGTGTATATATACATACTTGTATATATATTTATATATATATATATATATATATATAGTTAAATATATGTATATATATATATATATATATATATATATATATATATATATAGTTAAATATATGTATATATATACATATATATATATATATATATATATATATACATATATATATATATATATATATATATATATAGTTAAATATATATATATATATATATATATATATATATATATATATATAGTTAAATATATGTATATATATACATATATATATATATATATAGTTAAATATATGTATATATATATATATATATATATATATATATATATATATATATAGTTAAATATATGTATATATATATATATATATATATATATATATATATATATATATAGTTAAATATATGTATATATATATATATATATATATATATATATATATATATATATATATATATAGTTAAATATATGTATATATATATATATAGTTAAATATATGTATATATATATATATATATATATATATATATATATATATATATATATATA
Organism: Eledone cirrhosa; assembly: GCA_964016885.1. Classification (NCBI taxonomy): domain Eukaryota; kingdom Metazoa; phylum Mollusca; class Cephalopoda; order Octopoda; family Eledonidae; genus Eledone; species Eledone cirrhosa. The sequence continues at coordinate 7,215 of CAXHJY010001017.1, forward strand.
TATATATATAGTTAAATATATGTATATATATATATATATATATATATATATATATATATAGTTAAATATATGTATATATATATATATATATATATATATAGTTAAATATATGTATATATATACAGATATATATATATATATATATATATATATATATATAATCATATTTTTTCTTTGCCCTCTCCATAAAACGTAACATTTAATGTTGATGCTGCGAAGAGATATTGGGGCCATGCAGTGCAGTACTATCTTTAATATTCTTCAGCTCTGAGGATGGTATATCAGT
>CAXHJY010001017.1:35000-42500 GCA_964016885.1 Eledone cirrhosa
AACAAAACTCAGTCCCACCCAACCCGTCCCTCAGTAACACCACAACACCACCACAACACAAACAGTCACAACACATTACCCCAAAACAAAATACAGGCCCACCCAACCTCTCACTCAATAAAACAACACAACCACCGCAGACACAACACACAACACAGTCTAACATAGTGACATCCCATCTCCCCCACAAAGAAAACCAACACGGAAACATTACCAGCAAACATACCTCTTCCCTCCAACACTGAAGATAACCCAACGAATTCGGAGGAAGAAACGGAGTCCTTCAGACAGATTAAAAGGAAAAAAAGAAAACATGTGCAAAACACACAAGGACAAACAACCCCCACCCAAATCGCAACACAATCTAACAAAACAGAAAACACCCCTCCAGCAACAAACAAAACCAAACCTGCCCCTCCCCTCTTCGAAACACTCACACCATCGGAAAAAAAGACATTACACTATACTTACATCAACAGAAACAATAATAAATTAAATGAACTCATATACAATAATCCTTCGGTACAAACCGAAGGTGTAAACTTTGTTTCATCAGAAAACCACCCACATTTAAAACTAATAAAAATCCCAATGAACCTCTACCAAAAACTAAAAAAGGATTTTAAGGAGGACGTAGGACCACCCTCTGTCAAACCCATAAACCGCGTCCTACTAAAAAGCTTTCCCCCTCCCCTTCCCCTCCCCAACACAACTCCAAACACCCCAACCCCACCACACACCGACGACCCCACACCACCACAAGACACCCCTTCACCCAACACCCCCGACCCCATGGAAGTCGTGCAACCCGAACCCCGGGAAGCGGAAAGGTAGGTCTCTACACTCTCCTTTGGCTCTGCCGCCCACATGGATGTGTTAAGAGTAGGATGTTTGAATGCACGTGGCCTGGGCTCAACTTGGAAGCAAGCAAAGCTTCTAAATGACCTCAGGTCATGTAGTATAAATGTAATGGTTATCTGTGAGACTCGAATCAGCGTCATGCGGCAGCTGGCCCCCACCTTCGATGACTTTGAGGTGCATGCATCTCTCTGTCAACCTGGAGGTGGGGGTGGGGTTGTCGTGCTGCTGCAAAAACACCTGGGTCTTGCCGTACAGGTTGTGCACTCGGACCCGGAGGGTCGTTTGTTGGTGCTAGACGTTGGCAGTAGTGAAAGTGCGGCCTTGAGACTGGTCGCCGTCTACTCCCCTTTCGGAGCTGAACGGCCCGACTTCTTCCAGCGTTTGGAGACTTTTCTGGGAACGTCGCGTTCCCTGCTTCTAGCGGGGGATTGGAATGACATCCTGGATGCACATTGGGACTATGCAGGAGCATGTCCTAATAGAGGGGGGTGTAACAGCCTCAAGGGGTTACTCGACCGTTTTAACTTGGTCGATAGATATCGACTAGATTTTCCAACTGTGCCTACCTGGACTTGGAGAAACCACAGTGGTCAATCTAGATCGTACTTAGATAGATTCTTAGTTAGAAGTAAGGATAGGGACATATTAAGCTGTCCAGAAATGCGCACGGTTGGCTACACGGATCACAAATTAGTGACCTGCGTGGTCAATCTCGAGAAAACACATAGACAGGGTCCCGGTTACTGGAAACTTAATTTGTTTTTACCGGCAAAAGAGACTTACAGAAACCGGATTAGCAGATTAGTTAAGGAGAGGTTGACGGGTGCAATCGTCAACAACCGATGGTGGGCATCTCTCAAAAGAGAGATTAGAACAGAATCAATAAGTTATAGCAAGATGTTAGCTGCCAATAGGAATAGAAACGAGAAAGAATTAACAGGTAAATTAGAAGAGGCAATCAAGAGCGAAGATGTGGCCAGAGTGCTGGCATCGAGGACGGCCTTGAACCAGTTTTTCGATGCAAAGCATGAAGGCTGCGTCATTCGAAGTAAAATACGTGCTCTAGGTAATGAGGGGGCCAAAGCCGTTGGATGGGCCCGCGTGACAGAAGCTAAAAGTGGAAATCGATCCACCATCCGGTCGTTGCAAGACGAAGATGGACGAGTGATCCGGGAGCCTAAGCAGATGTGCGAGGCCTTTCAAAAGCACTTTGCCCGATTGTTCGGGGGAGGCGAGGGTCCGGGCCGGGGCGTGGATTTCGGTCCATACCTCGACGGCCTGCCGCGTCTCTCGAACAAAGAGGCAGAGTCCTGCGAGGGACCAATCTCGGCTGATGAGATCGGAGATGCGCTGAGCCAATGCAGCAGACGCAAATCTCCAGGTCTCGATGGTATACCTTACGAACTTTATTTAGCAATGCCGGTCTTCTTCTCCGAACTCCTCGAAGCGGTCTACTGCAATTGGCAGCAGAACGGGAGAATTCCTTGTTCTGTAGCCAAGGGCGTAGTCACGCTGGTGAGGAAGGACGAGAACAAGGGGGATAGTATAAATAATTTTCGGCCCATAACCCTGCTAAACACAGAGTTAAAGATTTTGGCCAAGGTGTTAGCAAAGAGGTTGGCGCTTGTCGTGGGTGGCCTGGTGGGAGATGCGCAGACATGTGCTATCCCATCCAGGTCCATTCACGATAACCTCCACCTCATGCGATACATCATAGAGAGGGTTGGCAACAAACCCGGCTTCGGTGGGGCCCTGATCAACTTGGATCAGTCTAAGGCCTTCGATAGGGTCGACCATGGTTACCTGGATGCGGTGCTAGCGGCGGCTGGGTTCGGTCCTGTTTTCAGAGGCTGGATCACTGCCCTACATAGCAACCACATCTGTTCTAGGATCAAGGTGAACGGCTACCTTTCGAAGCCGTTCGAAATCACACGATCCATTCGACAGGGGTGCCCTCTCTCCTCCCTTCTGTACGTATTGACTCTCGAGCCTTTACTGAGGAAGTTGGAGTTGTTGCAGGGTATCCCCCTGGAACCAGGATTGAGCAAAGCGGTGTCGGCCTACGCCGATGACGTAACAGTAATGGTATCAACCGACTCGGAGATCGAGGCGATCGGTACCTTACTGGAGGAGTACGAAAGGTTGTCAGGAGCGAAACTGAACCGGGAAAAATCCATCGGGCTGCAACTCGGAACGTGGAGAGGCAAACCGATGCCTCCTGACGGTGTCGTCGGACACTGGACGGAGGGCCCGGTAAAGTTGCTTGGGGTCTGGTTTGGACCGGACCTCCAGGTGGAAAAGAACTGGAACGAGGTTACGAACAAGGTGTTTGCACTAACCCAGAAATGGGCCAAGTGTAAGCTGTCCCTAAAAGGCCGGGCGGAGGTGGCGAACATTTACATAGCGTCCGTCACTTACTACCGCCTGACTGTCGTGCCTTGCCCTAAGGAAACACTCACCACCATGGAACGCATGCTCTTCCAATTTCTTTGGAAGAAGCGTCCTCCTATGGTGAGAAGATCCATCTGCTGCCAACAACCTTCGAAAGGAGGGCTGGGGATGCCGTGGTTGATGATGCGTAGGCACGCATTAAGGCTACGGCACCTACAGGTATTCCTCACTGGTCAACCGGTGTGGGCTCCGTTCGTGAAACGAGCCTTTCCGAGACTCATCTCACTCACCGAGCTACAGTCCTGGGTCAAGCAAAGATCCGGAAAACTGGGAGACTGGCACACTGAGTGTGCTCAGGCGCTCAGGGCTCTCTGGCAAGCGGGCCGGGCCATCGGTGGAGAATCCACCTCATCATTCTATAGAGGGCTGGTGGCTAGCAGGGGCGATGACACCCTTGGAGAGTCGCTGGACATGGAGGAAGACGAACTGGCCAGCCTGTTCGGTAGGACTTTCGGCCCAGGACCAATGGACAACTTCCAGAAGTCACTGGCCTGGCAGTGCTACCGAGGGGCTCTACCCGTTCGAGAGAGGCTCTACAGACACGGGCGCCCGGGCAGGGATCCCTCAAAAAAGATTTGCCCTAGATGTGTGCGTCACGAAGAAACCGTGGCGCACGCATTGGTGCAATGTCCGGGCGTGGCTGATCTGTGGGGCTACGCCGAACAACTGCTGTCGCGGGTGGCGCCGATTAAATTGACCGCCGAGTCCGTGATGACAATCAAACCGCCTCCCCTCTTCACAAAGGAAGCAAAGGCGGTTTTTCTGTGCGTAATAGCCATGTTGAAAGAGGTTGTTTGGTGGACACGATTGAAAGGTCTGAGGTCAGGCAACTTCCTCTCTGGCCATAGTCTGGTCTACTTCTTCCGATATCACTTCGGAAGAAGGATAAGAATGGAGAGAGAGGTGCTTGGCCACAGGCAGTTTTATGAAAGGTGGGTGATAGTGGCGAGAATGGCTCGTGTAAATGGGCCTTCTCTGTATACCATCCTGTAGGTAAAGAAGTAAAGGAGAGGGGAGCACCTTCTCCATGTGCTCCCCGGGCAAAGGATTGCACACTTTTTCGGGGGTGTGTGCAACCCCCATCACGTCCCCTCCCTTTTGAGGTTATTTTCGATTATTTTCATGTTACACCCTTTTTACTCGATTATATGTAAACTCCCCCTTTGTATTTGTCCCTTCTTTTTATGCCTTTATGGTAAATAAAGAAATCTATCTATCTATTAATACACACACATTTATATATGTATCTCTCTCCCTCTACACACACACTCACACATACACACAGTCAGCCACTCTTACCCACACCCTTGTGCTAAATTAGTTCAGATCAATCACAGTTCTAATTACAATCTCTTCTGATTAGTTGATGTGGTAACAAAATGAGGCGGCAGAGATAGGAGATTGTAAACACACCTTCTGTAGAATGATAATAATAGTAATAATCGTTTTTACTTTTGGCACAAGGCCAGTAAATACCCCAATGTATTACTGGTACTTTCTTTTATCGACCCTGTAAGGATGACTGGCAAAGTTAACCTCGAATAATAATTTCTACTTTTGGCACAAGGCCAGCAATTACCTCAGTGTATTACTGGTACTTTCTTTATCGACCCCGTAAGGACGACTGGCAAAGTTAACCTCGAATAATAATTTCTACTTTTGGCACAAGGCCAGCAATTACCTCAGTGTATTACTGGTAGTTTCTTTTATCGACCCTATAAGGATGAAAGGCAAAGTTAACCTCGAATAATATTTGTTTCTACTTTTAGCACAAGGCCTGCAATTTCCCCCAGTGTATTACTGGTACTTTCTTTTATCGACCCCGTAAGGATGAAAGGCAAAGTTAACTTCGGCGTGATTTGAACTCGGTCCATAATAATGATAATAATAATAATTGCTTCTACTTTAGTCACAAGGCCAGCAATTTGAAGGGGAGAGTAAACTCGATGAATAAAGTACCAGTGAATTACTGGTACTATATTTATCGACCCTCGTAAGGATGAAAGGCAAAGCTACCATCAATCGGGTAATAATTAGAATTGTTTCTGTTTTAGGTTTAGGCACAAGGCCAGCAATTTTGGATGAGGGGAAAATCAATGAAATCGATCCTAGTGTATTACTGGTACTTTATAACAGACTCTATAACTAGTCGCCGCCCCTTCATTTTCTTCTCCCTTCACTACCACCACCTTTCACCCACCAGTTCCACAGATTATATAACTAATCAGCCCACCACCATCACCATCACATTCACCACCATCATCCCCAACTCCACCACCCTCACCATCACATCCACCACCAACACCATCACCATCACGCACACCCACCACCATCACCACCACCACCATCACACCCACCACCATCACCACCACCACCACCTTCCTCCCACTATTCCCATAGACTCTATAACTAGTCCACCACAACTACCAGCACCACCACCACCACAACCACAACAACAACACTTTGTAATTAAAGTATCAATCAGATATTTAATCTCAGAATTGTGGCTTCCTACATTTTATTTTTCCTTCCAAATATATTACCACCACAGACGTGTAAATATATATATATATATATATATATATATATATATATATATATATATATATATATATAAATATATTCTTATATATACTTATATATATATATATATATATATATATATATATATATATATATATATATATATATATATATATATAATATATATGTGTGTGTGTGTGTGTGTGTGTGTGTGTGTGTGTGTTCTTATATGTATATATATACTGTATATATTTATTAAAATAACAGATTAAAGTTTAAGCAAAGAATCGCTGCTTTCACCCTTAACGGGATCTTCTGAAACTAAAAACATCAATCTGTGAACGCAGAACGAAATATTTCGAGAAACGTTGCAACCGAACGAAAACAGGAAGACGATATTTTGGTTCGTGAAGACGTTCCCTGGCAATGAACGGAAAAAAGCGAAGATAATACTCCTGGGTTCAATTGGGATTAGCCACAGTAAGTAAGGTACTCAATACGTTAGTAGAGTATAAACATGTTTAATATAGAAATGGCTTCTGGAGGACTAGAACGATTTCGTTCGAAAGATAACATCAATTTACAAGGACAGTTGGCTTTCCTGGTGATTTGTTTTCAATAAAACATTTCTAGTCCCGTAGAAGCCATTTCTATGTCAAACATGATATATATTAGCACAGCATAAGTTCGACGAGATTTTGATTCCAGAATCGGCCTAGATCGATACAGATCGAACCTTGAGCTGATCAATAGCGAAACGTGCGTCACTCCTCAATAAACGTAATGAAGATATAACAAATCGTCCTTCTTATATATACATATATAATGAGTCGACGGACCCAGCATATTTATCAATGTCAGGACCGGTTGTATATATATATATATATATATATATATATATATATATATATATATATATGTGAATTAAAAAATAGAGCTAGAAGCCACGACTATCCATCAGCAGTGATCTTCTGGCCATCACAGGCATTTCTTCGCATTAAAGATCAGATACCTCAGGCCAGCGCGCGCAATAACTATAAGTTATTGGGATAAAAAGAATTGGGTGGAGTAAGAAAGACATGTAAACAAAACAAGAATGGTGAGGCAACGTAAAGAGTGGAAAAATGAGAAACAAGTCAGTGATACAAGTGAATATAAGATCTAGCGAATCATTGACAAAAAGACGACAGACTCATCTAAGACAAGCGAAATGTGAGCGAGAAAAGAATTTCACACGAGTCAGACATGAGGAGTGAGAGAGGGTGAGTAGCAGAGAGTGAGTGAGTGAAAGTGTGAGGAAGAGGCTAGCCGAGAGAGATATATATATGCATATATATATATGTATATCTATGCATATATATATATATATATATATATATATATATATATATATGCATATATATATATATATATGCATATATATATATATATATATCTATGCATATATATACATATATATATATGCATATATATATGCATATATATATATATATATACATATATATATGCATATATATATATATATATACATATATATATGCATATATATATATATATATATATATATATACATATATATATGCATATATATATATATATATGCATATATATATATATATACATATATATATATATATGCATATATATATATATATATACATATAT
>CAXHJY010001017.1:57500-60000 GCA_964016885.1 Eledone cirrhosa
CACGCACGCACACACACACACACACACACACACACACACACACACACACACACATATATATAATAATTGTTTCTACTTTAGGCACAAGGCCAGCAATTACCCAGTGCATTACTGGTACTTTATTTTATCGACCCTGTTAGGATGAAAGGCAAAGTCAACCTCGGCGGGATTTGAACTCAGATCGTAAAGGGACGTAACTATGCTGGAAAGCATGGCGTCCAACCCTCTACCAATACTACCAATCCAAATATAATGGCCGCTAACCGGAAGTGTTGACATTTGACGATGTAAAAAAAATATATTCTGGATGCAGTCCCCCACTCCCTTCTTTATTATAGTTAAGGTATCATAGTCACATGATTCTACATTGAGAGAAGTCAGAAATATTGCAGACCTTTGGAAGATAGGTATGCAGTAGAAACGCTCATAAAATTGTGAAAAATATTCAAGATGTAACATCAAAGATTTCTTAAGAGAATTGTTTTTGGAAATGTTAAAATATCTTCGGTGTTTTGTTTTCCAATTTAGACATGAAATTATTTCTTCTGCTGTTTAGATGGTGTACTATTTATTACACACGCATGTCGTTACTGTGTGTGTGTGTGTGTGTGTGTGTGTGTGTGTTGGTGTGTGTGTGATGGTCTCTGTGTGTGTGTGTGCGCATTGGTGTGTGTGTATGTATATATGTGTGTTGGTGTGTGTGTGTGTGTGTGTGTTGGTGTGTGTTGGTGTTAGTGTGTGTGTATGTGTGTGATGGTCTGTGTGTGTGTGTGCGCGTTGGTGTGTGTGTGTGTGTGTGTGTGTGTGTGTATGTGTGTTGGTGTGTGTGTGTTGGTGTGTGTTGGTGTGTGTGTGTGTGTGTGTATTGGTGTGTGTGTGTGTGTGTATGTATTAAAATGTGTACATATATATAAATGTGTGTACATAAATCTGTGTATATATATATAGATATATATACATAATATATATATAATGTGTATATATATATATATATACATATACGAGACACTAAACATGTGTTGCTATTATAACTGGCAGCTAATTTAAAGACAACAACAACAACAACAATAACAATAATAATAATAATAATAATAATAACAATGTGAAGTGAAACTATTGGTATTTCATATTAAAAAGTTCTGTGAAAGTGAAATGAATGGGGAATTATTCGAACACTCCTTGGTAATAGCAATAGCTACATGATGATGATGATGGCGATGATGATGATGAAATATTATTTGAAGATGCGAAATCATGTAATAATAATGCTTTCTTTATTAACCACAAGGGTTGACACAAAGTATAACATTAAGGACAACACAGGACAATACAGGACAGCACAGAACAATACAGGACAATACAGGACAACACAGGACAGCACAGGACAATACAGGACAATACAGGACAATACAGGACAATACAGGGCGGTACAGGACAATACAGGACAATACAGGACAACACAGGACGGTACAGGACAATACAGGACAATACAGGACAATACAGGACAGCACAGGACAATACAGGACAGCACAGGACAATACAGGACAATACAGGACGGTACAGGACAATACAGGACAATACAGGACGGTACAGGACAATACAGGACAATACAGGACAATACAGGACAATACAGGACGGTACAGGACAATACAGGACAACACAGGACGGTACAGGACAATACAGGACAATACAGGACAACACAGGACAACACAGGACAATACAGGACGGTACAGGACAATACAGGACAATACAGGACAATACAGGACAATACAGGACGGTACAGGACAATACAGGACAACACAGGACGGTACAGGACAATACAGGACAATACAGGACAACACAGGACAACACAGGACAATACAGGACGGTACAGGACAATACAGGACAATACAGGACAATACAGGACAATACAGGACGGTACAGGACAATACAGGACAACACAGGACGGTACAGGACAATACAGGACGGTACAGGACAATACAGGACAGTACAGGACAACACAGGACAGTACAGGACAACACAGGACAATACAGGACGGTACAGGACAATACAGGACGGTACAGGACAATACAGGACAGTACAGGACAATACAGGACAACACAGGACGGTACAGGACAATACAGGACAATACAGGACAACACAGGACAACACAGGACAATACAGGACGGTACAGGACAATACAGGACAATACAGGACAATACAGGACAATACAGGACGGTACAGGACAATACAGGACAATACAGGACGGTACAGGACAATACAGGACAATACAGGACAACACAGGACAACACAGGACAATACAGGACAATACAGGACGGTACAGGACAATACAGGACAATACAGGACAGTACAGGACGGTACAGGACAATACAGGACAGTACAGGACAATACAGGACAACACAGGACGGTACAGGACAATACAGGACAATACAGGACAACACAGGACAACACAGGACAATACAGGACGGTACAGGACAATACAGGACAACACAGGACAACA
>CAXHJY010001017.1:67500-77500 GCA_964016885.1 Eledone cirrhosa
AAATACACAACACGCGCATATATTTATATATATGCACATATATATATACATATATATATATATATATATATTTAGGTAGAGTCATATATTTACTGTAAACTCTTCTGATTCGATTGAAAACACAGTTAATATTGTTTGACAATTTCAGATTTCCAGTTGCACAAAAGACTATTCACCTTACAGCGAAACCGACATTATTGGGTTTATTATATATTGTATGTTCGATGTATCGATCTGTCAGCCTTATAGATTCACTTCCGTAACCAGGATCTATTATTATCTATTTATTTAATTAGTTTTATTTAATGTTGGTTGGTCCCCCATCACCCGGCGGTTTATTTTTGTACAAACCCTAGTATGTGAGATGAAGGGTTCTCCGTCGTTTTTGACGATGACTGTTTTATTAGTTCGATACCGTCATTGCGTGTTGCTTTTACCAATCACTATCGTCAACATATTTTATATATATATATATATATATATATATATATATATATATACTTATAAGTATGTGTATATATATATATATATACATACTTATAAGTATATATATATATTTATATATATATATATATATATATATATATATATATATATATAAGGATTAGAATACTGGAGCGTGTTTGAGTCAAACACCCTCTTCGTATTATAGAAATGACAGTAAAAGGTATAGCTCAATGCAGTTAAACAGAGCCAAAAAATTAAGAGAGCAAAACAAAGAATCCTTTAATACATCAAAAGTTTTTATTAGCCGACAATGTTTCGTCCTATTAAGGACTCATCAGGGCAATCAAAACAACAAGAGGTAATATCGGCAGATACAAGCCAGAAACTCTGAAGAATATGGAGTGTACATACACACCATACACAATATCTATGTCTTCACTATTACACCTTGTTAGTATACATAAGATTACACACTTTACGCCACTTACGTTATTCTATTATTATCTTTATTTTTTTATTATTATTAACTTTAATTTTAATTTTAATTTTATTTTAAATTCTATTTTTATTTCTAAGTCTATTCTGATTTATCTATCGACAACCCCCCCCCCCCCCCGCTTCCCCCTCCCCCCATGCGCACATAAACTTATTGTCAACCCCTCCAGATTGAATATGATTATATTTAACCCCCTCCCTCTTTTATGCTCCGTTCTATTATTTATTATAGTATATCGACTATATTTTATGCCACTTCGCACCCTCCATATATTTCGTCAATTCTGTCCCCATTAGCCTACCTTAATTCTACTTAAGTCAGTTTTTTAGATATCGTTGCGTATATGATAGTATAATTTTCATTCCTTTTTGTAAACATTTGTAACGAAACATTAAAGTTTATAAACTTTAATGACTTAAACTACAGCTAATATTATACTACCTTATTGGACGGGTTCGATATTTTTAATATTAATTTATCAAATAGGGTTTGGAGTCAATTAAAATGATTGCTTTCCTTAGTGTTTACCTAATTTCTTAAATGCACGCGAGGCCTAAGTGTGTATATATTTGCTTTTGTTTTGTAATTTCCGGTTGATTGTATTTATTTGTTTTATTTTATATTCTATTTACTATTCACTGTCTGGCTTCGCTCACTCATCCACATATGTCTGTCTACTAACCTTGAAATTATAAGTATTTATATATTTTATGCCAATTTTATAATATATTATATTATATTGTATGTAATATTGATCCTTATTACTTACTGTTCATTATATGTAACATTATGATATTTAAACTTTATATATCATGTAAGATGTCTGGATTTTTGTAATATTGTAATATTGATCCTTATTACTTACTGTTCATTATATGTAACATTATGATATTTAGACTTTACATATCATGTTAGATGTCTGTATATTTTTTTCTGTAACATCATATTTTTTTCTGTAACATCATAATTTTTCCCTGTACCATTATAGTTTTTTTGAGTATTATATAATTTATATTTCCTCATTTATTCTGTAACCCAGTATGAATCAATTCGTATATATTGTTTATGGTACATGTTAATACACTGTTAACGTTTTATCATTGTATTTTATTGTGACATCTATATTGTTTCTGTAAATTAACCGGGGATTATCTATTTTATTATATTATATTGAATTATATAATTTTGTTGTTTATTATTTGTTATATGTGTTTCTTGTAATTATATCATATTATTGCCTCATGTATATTGGGTAGATGTATTAGTATTATTTTCACTCTTATCATGCTTTTTTTAAATATTCAAACTTCTAATAGGGCTTAATTTTTGTGTAGTCGAACATAGATGTGTGTGTTGTTACATATGTGTGTGTGTGTGTGTGTGTGTGTGTGTGTGTGTGTGTGTGTGTGTGTGTGCGCACATATATACATGTACATGTATATATTGTACCTTTTGATTTTTAATTTGGAATTTTAATGTTGGTAAAAGTATATTATTATTATAATGTATTATATTGTGTTATATATAATTCCTGCTCTATATAACCAAATTTGTTTAGATTTAGGTTGGTTTGAACTATATTTGTAATATGGTTCTTAATGTTATCTACATCCTTAGTTATTCTTATTATATATTTTTATTATTTTTATCTTTATTTTCATTTTTATTATCATATATTTCTGTAAGACATTAGTGTATGTACACTCCATATTCTTCAGAGTTTCTGGCTTGTATCTGCCGATATTACCTCTTGTTGTTTTGATTGCCCTGATGAGTCCTTAATAGGACGTAACATTGTCGGCTAATAAAAACTTTTGATGTATTAAAGGATTCTTTGTTTTACTCTCTTAATATATATATATATATATATATATATATATACATATATGTATATATACGTATATAGGAACGATCGACTTTCGTCAAATCGGACCGAGGGAACAATGTTTCCGTTGGTCTTTCCAATTGCTAATACTATCTATCGGTCGCAACTCCAGGTAGAAGGAGCAACGTGAAATAAAGTGTCTTGCTCAAGGACATAACGCATCGCCTGGTCCAGGAATCGATCTCACAACCTTACGATTGCGAATCCAATTCTCTAACCACTCAGCCACACGCCTTCACTATATATATATATATACATACTTATAAATATATATATATATACATACTTATAAGTATATATATATATATATATATATATATATACTTATTTATAAGTATGTATATATATATATATATATATATATATATATATATATATATATATATATATATACATACTTATAAATAAGTATATATATATATATATATATATATATATATATATATATATACTTATATATATATATATACTTATATATATATATATACTTATATATATATATATACTTATATATATATATATACTTATATATATATATATATATATATATATATATATATATATATATATATATATATATTCATTAGTTAAGCAAAACAAGACCACAAACTTCACAAGGAAGACATTATTAAAAGATTGTCAACATATTTTAGTTTGATGTAAGGAATGTAGAGAATAATAATAATAATAATAATGTCCGTTTACAATTGTTTCGCTACTGCATATATATATATATATATATATATATATATATATATATATATACTTATAAGTATATATATATATATATACTTATAAGTATATATATATATATATATACTTATAAGTATATATATATATATACACTTATAAGTATATATATGTATATATATACTTATATGTATATATAAAAGTATATATATACTTATAAGTATATATATACTTATATGTATATAATATACTTATAAGCATATATCTATATATATACTTATAAGTTTATATATGTATATATATATATATATTTATATATATACTTATAAGCATATATATACGTATAAGTATATATATGTATATATATATATACATATATACTTATAGGTATATATATATATATATATAAGTAAAAAGGAAAAGAAAATGCTGACAGATTTTTCCCAGTGAAAAATAGTTTAATTAGGAATAAGTATAAATTAGTAATAAGTAATGGTTAGTATTTAGTGTTAGTTTAAAGTTTTTTACCGGTTGCGCATTTCAAATGCTTTTCAAAAATAATTTTGGGATAGAGCGTTCGTGAATTGGTTGGTTGTTGAATGTCACGTGAATAAGCACTATAATATTGATTGGTCGGTAGAAGTCACGTGAATGTTCAATAATAAAAGAGGTGAAATGATATACTTATAAGTATATATATGTATATATATATATATACATATATACTTATAAGCATATATATATATACTTATAAGTATATATATGTATTTATATATACATATATACTTATATGTATATATGTATATATATATATACTTATAAGTATATATATGTATATATATATATATATACTTATAAGTATATATATATATATATACTTATAAGTATATATATATATACTTATAAGTATATATATATATATTTATAAGTATATATGTATATATATGTACATATATACTTATAAGTATATATATATGTATATATATATATATATATATACTTATAAGTATATATGTATATATATATATATACATATATACTTATAAGTATATATATATATATATATATACTTATAAGTATATATATATATATTTATAAGTATATATGTATATATATATACATATATACCTATAAGTATATATATATGTATATATATATATATACATATATACTTATAAGTATATATATGTATATATACATATATACTTATAAGTATATATATGTATATATACATATATACTTATTAGCATATATATATATACTTATAAGTTTATATATGTACATATATACTTATAAGTATATATATATATATATATATATATATAAACATACATATATATACTTATAATTATATATATGTATATATATATATATATAAACATATATATATATACTTATAAGTATATATATATATATATATATATATATATATATATATATATATATATACATATATATATACTTATAAGTATATATATATATATATATATATATATATATATATATATATATATATATATATATATATACTTATAAGTATATATGTATATATATATACATATATACTTATAAATATATATATATATACTTATAAGTATATATATATATATATATATATACTTATAAGTATATATATATATAAATATATAAATAAATGTACGCATGAGACAGAGAAAGGGGGGTGTGCGTTGTTGGGATGATAGTATTTGTGTGAAGATATACTTCAGGCAAAAGATAAAATGCGAAAAGGTGTAAAGAATTGACTTTCCTCCGATGTTCATCCATTTAGAAGTACTATTTACTTATTAATGCATATTGTTACTTAATTATCTCCCCTGGAGGCATTCTCCTTTCGTCTCATTATTTTGAAAAGACAATTGAATGATTATTCTGGCTTTCTTGGTTTCCTCCTTTTAACGAATTGCTTCCATATTGGATCACAGCCAGACAACTGCTGTCCATATTTTACCTAAAATGTAGTATTGTGTCGTTTCTTTAGTCTCTCAATGGCTTCTGTCATATCAGACGAGAAAGGGCAACCCTGTAATTTATAGTGGTGGTGGTGAGTGAAGGGATGAGGGGAGAAGAAGAAAGTGAGAGAGGAATCACAAATTGTGGTGTTACTTGTAAATTGTGAGAAATTGCATTATACAATAATTCAACGGATTTGAGACAAAAGAAAAAAAAAAATGAACGCTCTGGATGAAAATTTGCAATCAGCATTGAAATTTCGATATTTTAATAGATTCTGAATTGATTTTGACTTTTTATCAGTTAACATTCGAAAACATCTCTGTCTGACGACCGATCCAGACGTATATTATTATTGTCTGAGATTCAGAAACCTTTGGTAATGGAGTAGTTATATTTTGTGTTGTTCACTTTCTAATATATATATGTATATGTATGTAAAAGGTAAACAGAAATAACAACATAATCGGTACAGTACATGGAAGGAATATATTAGGTTAACGCTTGAATTAGCAGGAAGAGGGTCTTAATGTTTCGGACGCTAGCCCTTCATAACTTAATATAGAAATGGCTTCTACAGGACTAGAACTGTTCGAAGGACACCATCAGGAAGACCCTGAAAGAAGGGCTTTCCTGATGATTTTCTTCTAATGAAACAGTTCTAATACCGTAGAAGCCATTCCTATAGAAAATCTGTTTTATATATATATATATATATATTAGAAAGTGAGGTTTTTTTTACAAAATGAAAAATAACCGAGGTGTCCTACACGAGTGGAAGTATAAAGAAAAAGGGATGAAATCGAAAATGCAACTGAAGTCTTATTTTTTTTTAAAATATATATATTTATTTGGTTCCTTTACCGGTTTCGCAGTTCTTCTGCTTTTCAAAAGTAGAGTTGAGATGGAGGGTCTGTGGTTTTTCTGTGAGAAAAACCACAGACCCTCCATCTCAACTCACCTTTTGAAAAGCAGAAGAACTGCGAAACCGGTAAAGGAACCAAATAAATATATATATTTTAAAAAAAAATAAGACTTCAGTTGCATTTTCGATTTCATCCCTTTTTCTTTATATATATATATATATATATATATATATATATATATATATATACTGTCGATCGACTTTCGTCAATTCGAACCGAGGAAACACTATTTCCGTTGGTCTTTCCAATTGCTAATACTATCTATCGGTCGCTACTCCAGGTAGGAGAACGGTGAAATAAAATGTCTTGCTCAAGGACATAACTCATCGGCTGGTCCAGGAATGAAAGTCACAACAAAAACACAATTATCAGGGCGAAACAGATTAAATTCCTAATCTGTCCGAGAGATGAAATAGTTATTGAGACGGTCAGAATATTTATTCTATATTTTCAGTTTGCTTCAGGTTAAATTTGTCAAACCAACGTGGTATTTCAACCCTCGTAATTTTAGGCACACAATTTACTGTGTTTATTTCTACATATATTATTATATAATGCCCAGTATTTATACTTTGAGCTTGTTAATTACAGAGTATCTATATGAGTTATTAACTCTGTATTTTATTTATATGTATATATATATTATGGAGACTTAGCCATAAGCAATCAAGCATTATGCATGGCACTACCCGAAACGCACCTGACAAGCAGTATAGCAGATGCAGAAATACATATACCGAAATATACTGTATTTCGTTCGGACAGGAAGGAGAGAACTCATGGTGGGGTTGCTCTGTATATCCGTGAAGGTGTCACACCAATTGTATTGTTGACACATTCAAACTCAGTCTGTGACACACTGATAATACATATGAAGCAACTAAAGACAGTAATATGTGTCACATATATGCTGCCCGATGCCCCCAGTCATGAGGGTAAATTTGAGGATAGCCCCAGTAGTATAGAAGAGCTCCTTGACAAACTGGACCAGGGTCTCAACATTCTACTGCTGGGAGACTTCAACCTGCCAAAGGTCAAATGCCCTGAGGGCCACCTCCTCCCTGGAATGACGTCAATAGAACAGAGACAGACGGAATTCGTGCTGGCCCTCACACACAGGCTGTTCATGGAACAAGTAGTACTCCTCCCAACAAGAGGCGAAAATGTCCTGGACCTCTGTTTTACAAACAACGAATTGCTCATACACAATGTAAAGGTGACACCAACAATTTTCTACAAGGCTAACGGGAAAAAGATCAAGAGAGAAATCCGGAAGCAAATATAGAGCGAAAACACCGCCACACAAGACACCAACACACAATTTCAACACTTCATGACAACGATACACACTATATGCAAGAAGTTTGTCCCGGAGAAAAGGGCAAACAGACACAAAAATCTTATTCCCAGAGATAGGAAAATCCTCATGAGACGTAGAACCAAGCTCTCAAAAAGTTGAATGCACAACAAGAAAACAAAAACAAGAAGGAATCCTATTTGAAACGTGCACTACTTGGCACCGAGATTGCACTCAAACTTTCCCATGAAAATGAGAGGGCAAAGAAAGAAAGCATGGCCATAGAAAATATTAAAACAAACCCTAAGGCCTTCTTTAAATTTGCAAAAGAAACTGCCTCGGTACGCTACAAAATTGGGCCACTCTTCCATACAGACGGTTCATTAACCGAGAATCCCCAAGAGATATGTGAAATACTTGTTTCTACTTTAGGCACAAGGCCAGCAATTACCCAGTGCATTACTGGTACTTTATTTTATCGACCCCGTAAGGATGAAAGGCAAAGTCAACCTCGGCGGGATTTGAACTCAGATCGTAAAGGGACGTAACTATGCTTGAAAGCATGGCGTCCGACCCTCTACCGATACTGCCAATCCACCGCCCTAGATATGTGAAATACTAAACGAACAGTACAAAAGTGTGTTCACATGTCCACTGAGGCACATGCAAATAACAATGCCAGAGGAGTTCTTTGATGCCACAACACTACATGAAGAAATGGCGACCATCAACCACATAGACATAACGGAGGAGGATGTGGTGTACGCCATTGATGAAATTAGAACAGACTCAGCTGCTGGATCTGATGGATTCCCAGCAGTCCTCTTAAAAATATGTAAGCGGGCCTTAGCAACTCTACTGAAGACGCTCTTCAGAAGCTCCTTGGCTAGCGGTATACTACCCAGGGAGCTGAAAGAAGGCACAATATGTCCTATCCATAAAGGAGGTAGCAGAGCGGAGGCTCAAAACTATAGGCCAGTCTCCCTGACGTCGCATATCAGTAAGGTCATGGAGCGAGTCGTCAGAAAGAAACTGATCACTTTCCTTGAGGAAAATAACCGCCTGACTAGCACGCAGCATGGCTTCCGCCCAGGAAGAAGCTGCCTTACACAGCTGCTACATCACTACGACTGGGCACTGAAACAAACAACTGTTAGACAGCTCACATGTGGACGTGATATATCTTGACTTTGCGAAGGCCTTTGGCAAGGTCGACCATGGAATGATATGTCATAATCTACACGGACTCGGCATAACTGGAAAATTAGGTGAGTGGCTGCATGACTTCTTAAAGAACAGCAGCCAGACAGTCGCAGCAAACGGGGCCCTCTCAAAGGAAACATCAATAACAAGTGGGGTGCCCCAAGGGACAGTCCTGGGGCCACTACTGTTTTTGGTGGCTCTCTCAGACATGCCCTCTGTAGTACATACACCAACATCCCTCACTAGCTATGCTGATGACACTAAGGTAGCACAGGCAATCAAAAACCCGGTTGACGCTGCCCTTTTACAAGATCTGGATACCATATACAAATGGATGGAAGAAAACAACATGCAGTTTAATGCTGGCAAATTCCAAGCCCTACAATACAAACCTGCAAACACAAATACAGTAGGACACAGTTACGCAGGACCAGGAGTGACCGATATCCCCGTGTCAAAATCGGTACGAGACCTGGGTATAGACATGAGCGATGATGCATCTTTTTCCTCACACATCATGAAAGTGACGACAATGTGCAGACGACTCGCTGGCTGGATCTTGAGGACTTTCCGGACAAGAGACCGAGACACCATCTTGACACTATGGAGGAAATTTGTCCTAAACCGCCTGGAATATTGCTCCCAGTTGTGGTCACCCCATAGTGTCAAACTAACCACAGAGCTTGAGGCAATCCAGCGAAGCTACACCAAGAGGATTTCCACGATGAAGGAGACAAGCTACTGGGAGAGGCTAAAAGAACTGAACCTCTACTCCTTGGAGCGAAGACGGGAGAGATACGCAGTGATCTACATGTGGAAAATCCTGGAGGGACTAGCACCAAATTTTGGCATTGGGAGCTGGACCAACCGTTGAACAGGACGTCATTATGTGGTGCCAAAGGTCCCGTCTTCCACATCTAGGATAAGGAGCAGATATTGCAATAGCCTGGGATTCAAGAGCCCTCTACTCTTCAACAAGCTGCCGAGGGATCTGAGAGATTAGCATGGTGTGGAGGTGGATGTCTTCAAGAAACATCTCGACACCATGCTATCCAGGATCCCGGATGAGCCCACAGCAAGGTACG
>CAXHJY010001018.1:10000-20000 GCA_964016885.1 Eledone cirrhosa
ACACATATGGGTATGGGCACATGGACTCACACTCATGTATGCAAAATATACACATACACACTCACACACACGTATACTCATATATATATATACATATATATATATACACACACACATGTACAGACAACACACACATACACGCACATATACACGTACATGCACATATATGAGCTCACCTACACATAGTCAGATTCACCCATATACATATATGTAGACGTACACATACACATACATATATACACACACATACACATACAGATATACACATACACACACACAGATATATGTATACACATGTGTTCACATACACACACACACACATACATATAAATATGCGTACACGCACGCACACTAAACGCCCGTATGTGTAAAAATACCTACACACAGACACACTATTGTTTGGTTGGGGAGTGGAGGTATATATATATATATATATATATATACGATATTAACAAATGGAAACTATATTTATAAAACCATATCTATTTTATTATACATATTTCAAGGATACCATGTTAAATTATGGTATACTTTCATCAGATAAAATACAATATATACCAGTTTTATAAATAAATATTGACATACCCTTACAAAATGCAACCGTTAGTTTTGGAAGACTTCTGGATAGTGGAGTTGATACTTATATTAGTAAGTCGTTGTGTTACAGAGAAGGAAAAAGACGGAGAGAGAGAAAAAAGACGTCTTTTTCCTTCTCTGTAACATTTTGTAAGGGTATGTCAATATTTATTTTGTAAGGGTATGTCAATATTTATTTATAAAACTGGTATATATTGTATTTTGTCTGATGAAAGCATACCATAATTTAACTTGGTGTCCTTGAAATATGTATAATGAAATAAATATGGTTTTATAAATATAGTTTCCATTTGTTAATATCGTATGTTTACTCCAAATACTTGTTGAGTGCTTTATATCAGTTATAAAAATATTTGCTTGTTGTATCCCAACAATTTAAATAGAACTTTTGCATATATATATATATATATATATAAATTTATATATGTATATAAATTTATATATGTATATAAATTTATATATGTATGAACACAGTCCCACCCTTGCAAGCAGGGAAAAGCGAACATAAAATGATGATGATGATGATGATATGTGTGTGAGTGTGTGTATGCATATAAATATTTATATATGTATGTTATATATATATATATATATATATATATATATATATATATATATATATATATATATATCCCCCCTCTCAAGCGTGACACTAAAAACTATATCATTTGCACTGTTTTTTGTTCTGTTCCTTTATTAAACTATATATATATATATATATACATATATATACATAGTGTGTGGGCATGTGAAAGAAAAAATGGAGATAGAGGACTAGATATTGAGGTGAGAGTAAAATAGTGAATGGGAGAGAGAGAAAAATGTCAGTAACCAAGATAAACAGACTTTATCTCGCTCTCTCTCTTTCATTTTGCCGAGTTTATTTTTAAACGATAATACATTATGCAAAAAGGAAAAAAAAAAAAAAAAAAAAAATATATATAAAGGCAGTTTTTATTAATTCTATAAATATATCTAGGATT
Organism: Eledone cirrhosa; assembly: GCA_964016885.1. Taxonomy (NCBI): domain Eukaryota; kingdom Metazoa; phylum Mollusca; class Cephalopoda; order Octopoda; family Eledonidae; genus Eledone; species Eledone cirrhosa. The sequence goes on from CAXHJY010001018.1 coordinate 11,581, forward strand.
TGACACACCCATCACACCTCACCTATTTCAGATATTTACTGCTTAAATATTAAAATGTTGTTTGATCTGTTTTTCCACCAACAGTTGTAAAGTGTCTCCTCTCTGTGATTCAGACCATATCAAACACAAAGTGTGTGGTCATGAGTTGAGTTCTACTGCTGCTGGTAGGTACATTTCAACCTTGAGCAAGACATTTTATTTTTATTTCACATTGTTCCAGTTGGCAAAAATGAGTCATACATGTACTCGCAGGTCTTGAATAACCCCCTCTCCTCCCTTTGTTAATTTTTCCGATTTTTTCCATCCAGCCCCTGCTCGTATTCTAACACCTGCTTATTAATTTTTCAGACTTCCTCCCCCCCGTTCTTCCACCACCTCTCCTGCTTATTAAATTTTGCTAATGTATCTCTGGCAAAATTTTATTTTAAGTGGTTGGTGATAAAAAGTTTCATTTTGCCATAGAAACCATGCCAAAAAAAAAAGGGTCGAGAGGACCCTTCAGTTGTGTCAAGAACACAAGCTTCCCAGTGGTGATCTACATGACAATTGCACCCAATTCACTCTGTAAAGTTGATGGGTATCCAGCTGTAAAAAGCCTGCCAAACAAAAGGTCAAGAAGCGGATTTTTCAGCTGCGTGAAAAATATGCTAACTTCTCTAGTCCTGGTGCCACAATAAAATGTTATTGGTAGAGCGTGGTAATGTCAGTGAGATATGTCGACACCCCCACATCCACCATCCCTGGCATGTATGAGTACTCTGTAAAATGCAGGAACTTATGTAAGAAAGATGCAGACAGCCAACTCATCTCTGAGGCCAGTAACTCCACTTGGTTTGTGATGACTTGTCCAACTTTTGCTAGCAGAGAGACAAATATTGATGATGATGATTCTTGTCTTTTGATTTTTAATCTCATCATATAACTATTTGATTAGAAATATAGACACAATCTTGCTATGAATCAGGGGACTAATATTCTTTTTAGAATAGCCGAATAATTTTCATTTACAGGAAACAGCTTTTAGACTCATTCTCTCTTATATACACCAGGTCCGAACACTAAAGGACTAAACTCTCACTGCCGCTGTCTCTCTCACTCTCCCTATCTCTCAATATTTTGTGGTGGTGGTTGTGGGGGCTCTGTTTGTAGCAGGGTTTCCTATGAAAAATTATTTTAAATAAAACCCATGCCAGCATAGAAAAATGGATGTAACATGGATTGACAGAATTGTTAGAGCATCAGATGTAAATAACTTGTATTATTTCGGCAGAGCATCAGACACTATGCTTTGCAGCATAGTTATTGCCCTTTACGTTCTGAGTTCAAATCCCGCCAAGGTTAACTTTGCCTTTCATCCTTATGGGGTCGATAAAATAAAGTACCAGTAATGCACTGGTGTAATTGCTGGCCTTGTACCAAAAGTAGAAACAATTATTTCTTTTACCTATTTGGGTTTTGTGTTTACCTGTAATATTACTGGTACCAAGCTAATTCTGTCATCTTTCTCTTGGACAATATCAATGACATAGAGAGGGGAGGTTTACATGTATGGGTTATTACTGGTTTTTCTCACCAAAGAGCTTACCCAGACATGCACCATGGTGAGGATATTTCCAGGTATAGATTCATCATCCCAGGAGACTTATAGAGGGCTCTTGTCAGGATTACATTGTTGAATATCCAACAGAAACATGTAGCATCTTATATATATCTTGTGCATGTGTTAACAATTCTAAACCTATAGCTACTTACTACAGATATCTATTCTAACATGTAGCATCTGATATATCTTGTGGATGAGTTAACAATTCTAAGCCTATAGCTACTACACATATCTATTCTAACATATAGCATCTGACACATCTTGTGTAAAGCTATTACACATTTTTATTCTAACATGTAGCATCTTATATATCTTGTGGATGAGTTAACAATTCCAAGTCTATAGCTACTATACATATCTATTCCAACAGAAAGTCATTGTTTATTGGATAACATGTTAGCTATAGTACAATTACACCTGGATTTCTCCATTGCTGCCTTATCACACCTGGATTGGTTCATATTCTGCTAGATTACACCTGGATTGCTCTTTTATTGGTTTATCACACCTGGATTGATATATATTGTTAGAACACACCTGGAATGCCCTGTTGTTGGTGTTTCACACTTGGATTGCCCTGTTGTTGGTGTTTCACACCTGGATTGCCCTGTAGCTGTTTTAACACACCTGCATTGCCCTGTAGCTGTTTTAACACACCTGGATTGCCCTGTAGCTGTTTTAACACACCTGGATTCACCTGTAGCTGTTTTAACACACCTGGATTCGCCTGTAGCTGTTATAACACACCTGGATTTCTCTGTAGCTGTTATAACACACCTGGATTGTCCTGTTGTTGCTTTATCACACCTGGATTGCCCTGTAGCTGTTATGACACACCTGGATTGTCCTGTTATTGCTTTATCACACCTGGACGCCCTGTAGCTGTTATAACACACCTGGATTGCCCTTTTGTTGCTTTATCACACCTAGATTTCCCTGTTGTATTTCACACCTGGATTGCTATGTATATATTGTATCCTAATATTAACTATCCAGTCTACTTAACCTTACTTCAATTAATAACTATTGATTTACTACTTTGTTCTAAAGGATTATTTGTAATTTTGTGTAGCTCTGATTTATGAGTGTGTGTGTGTGCCTGTGTGTCAGTGTCTGTCTGTCCGCGTGTGTGTGTGCCTGTGTGTCAGTGTATCTGTCCGCGTGTGTGTGTGTCAGTGTGTCTGTGTGTGTGTGCCTGTGTCAGTGTGTCTGTCTGTCTGCCTGTGTGTCAGTGTGTCTGTCTGTTTCTGTGTGTGTGCCTGTGTGTCAGTGTGTGTCTGTTTCTCTGTGTGTGTGCCTGTGTCAGTGTGTCTGTCTGTTTCTGTGTGTGTGCCTGTGTGTCAGTGTGTGTCTGTTTCTCTGTGTGTGTGCCTGTGTGTCAGTGTGTGTCTGTTTCTGTGTGTGTGCCTGTGTGTCAGTGTGTGTCTGTTTCTCTGTGTGTGTGTGCCTGTGTGTCAGTGTGTATGCCTGCCTCTGTGTGTGTGTATGTGTCTCTCTCTGTCTCTGTCTGTCTCTCTCTCTCTCTCTGTCTCTGTCTGTCTCTCTCTCTGTCTGTCTGTCTCTCTCTCTGTCTCTGTGCGTGTGTCTGTTTGTGTGTGTGTGTTATTTTACTGAGAGATAATCAGACCATTACATGTGAATGGCTTGATAACAAACCTAAACCCTTAACCACCACCACCAACAACAACAACACCACCACCATCACATCTACAATACTTTCTCTGTCCTTAGATAATCTTCTTATCCCTATAGATTTAGTGAACCACAGTAGTGGAGTGGTTAAGGTATTTGATAACTGATATCCCAAAATAGAGATCAAATTCCACCAGAATCATTGTATTTGGTTCTGAGATAAAAATCGTTGTTCTACTTGTTTCAGTACTTGAAATATGGCAACTTGTTCCATTTTCAATTGTATAGAAGAGCAGTTCTTCCTTTTTTTTTATCATCATCATTTAACACCTGCTTTCCTTGCTAGCGGGGGTTGGACAGATCTTCACAGATCTAGTTAGTATTTAACGAGAGATATTGACTTCTCACATAGACCAGGAGCCTGAATCTTGCTTATATACAATCCAGTGCTTTACTGAGGGCATTTTATCATGACAACACTGGGGAGGTTACTGTGTCTTTGACACAGCTGAAGAGTCCTCACAATCCTTCAGCTGTGTCAAAGGTATCACAACTTCCCTAGTCTTCTTCTTCTTTTTCTTCTTTTTCTTCTTTTTCTTCTTTTTCTTCTTTTTCTTCTTTTTTTTCTTCTTTTTCTTCTTTTTCTTCTTTTTCTTCTTTTTCTTCTTTTTCTTCTTTTTTCCTTTTTCTTTTTCTTCTTCTTCTTCTTCTTCTTCACCACTCATTTATTCCTGAGAGGGTAATGGGGACAGAGTTCTGAAATGCTTCTTTCAGCGGGTCCTGTCAGATCCCCAAGCAAAACCAGCCAAGCTCATGGATATTATCCAACCATCTTGCTCAGGGTCTACCCCTGGGTCTCTTACCTGTTGGTTTTGCCTGTAAAATCTGTCCAGCAATTCTTTCCTGAGACTTCCCTAGTGTTGGTAGACAAAAAAATCCTTATACTCTCCGCACCTGCTTACTAATCTTTTAGATCACTCCACTCCACCCACTTATTAACATTTACTAATCTTTCTTCACTGAAATTTTATTGTTAGTGATTCATATTGATACAGCAGCTGGAGAGTCTAATAAATTTTATTTTACATAAAAAAAACATTATATATGACAAGAAAAGAACATTACAAGAAATCCCATATTTATGAACGTGCACTATACAATTACAACCCCCCCCCCCCTCTCACTTTATAAGAATTTAAGCAAATGTTCAACCTCCTGCTTATTCCTACCCCCCCCCTATTTTGGGGGACCCAAGAGTAGGTGCAGGCATGGCCATATAGTTAAGGAATTTGCTTTGCCACTGCATTGTTCTAGCTTCAGTATATTACTAAATCCCTCCAAATTCTCGATTATTTTCAAAATTATTCAAAATTCATAGGCTGGGTTTCTCATTAGAAATAGGTTAACTAATGGGTTAAAGAATGATTCACAAGCCCAGCATGTTAGTTATAACTGTCTCAGCCTGCTATGTGATCATATTGCACCTTGTGCTAAATAACATAGTCTTGTGTTGTATGTATTGCTATAATCAGAGCATCTACCATTCACTTTGCTGACCAACTGGTTAGGAGGTCTGGGAGTCTATTTAGCATATAGTTAGTGGCAGTATGTTGTTGCTGTTGTTCTTGTTGTTGGACTTCCATTGGTTATGACAAGTGCTCTAATCCAATTGCTTGAACAACAGGACAGCCTGCTCAGGAAATTAATGTGCAAGTGGTGAAGCAGTTCACAGACACATGCACTTTTAATGTTCTCAGGGAGATTCAGTGGGATACAGTGTGTGTGACAAGACTGGCCTTTTGAATTACAGGTACAATTCATTTTTGCCAGTCGAGTGTACTGGCACAATATGAAATAAAGTGTCTTGCTCAAGGATACAACATGCCACCAGGAACCAAACTCACAACCTTATGATTGTGAGCTGAAGACACTAACCACTAAGCCATGTGCTTTCACCAGCAGTAAAAATAGACTTTGTAGGTATATCTTTCTTTAAGGCCCATATTCATCACTAATCACCATGGTTTTGCACCTAGAAAGTTTCCCTCTGAGGCACAAGCCTGGGCAAGGTTTGTTTGTAGAAGACCAGCAGTGACCCTTGTATACCAGTCTCCCCTCTCCACACCATCGATGTAGTCCAAGGGAAAGGCAATGGCCGATACAGCTTGGCACCAGTGATGCTGCAACTCATTTCTAAAGTTGAGTAAACTGGAGAAACTTAAAAAGACAGTGTCATGCTCAAAGACACAACACATCTCCCTGTCCGGGAATCAAACTCACAACCTCTCAATTACAAGCCCAATGCTCTAACCACTAAGCCATGTGCCTTCACTTGTAGGTACATAGTAATAGTCTTAATATTTATTATTGGTGTTTGGTAATTCAACAAACCATGTGAGAATATATTGGTTTTATCAGCTATTTTAGTATATACATTTTACAATAGGTGCAGGTGTTAATGTGTGGTTACGAAGTTCACTTCAGTCCCACTGTATGGCACCTTTGCCAAGTGCCTGCCATTATAGCCTTGGGCTCTCCAGTGCTTTATGAGTAAATTTCGGAGTTGGAATCTGCAAAGTAGCCTATTTGTATGTATATATAAGTGTATATATATAATATGTGTGTGTGTATGTGTATATATCATCATCTCCTCTCTCTCTCTCTCTCTCTCTCTCTCTCTCTCTCTCTCTCTCTCTCTCTCTCTCTCTCTCTCTCTCTCTCTCTCTCTCTCTCTCTCTCTCTCTCTCTCTCTCTCTTAAAATAACAGATTAAAGTTTAAGCAAAGAATCGCTGCTTTCACCCTTAACGGGATCTGTTATTTTAATAAATATTTGCTCTACGGTTCTTATATATTTGATATATATTTATCCTTATTGAGCCCTCTTTGGATTTTAGTCTTCAAATTTATTATTATTACTATATATATATATATATATGTGTGTGTATATATATATATATATATATATATATATGTGTGTATATATATATATATATATATATATATATATATATGTGTGTATATATATATATATATATATATATATATATATGTGTATATAAAGGGAGTCCTCAAAAAATGTATTCATATATTCATTAGAATGCTGTTAAAGTGTGTATACAATTTTTGGGGATACCCTGTATATATGTATATATGTGTGTATATATATATATATATATATATATATATATGTGTATATAAAGGGAGTCCTCAAAAAATGTATTCATATATTCATTAGAATGCTGTTAAAGTGTGTATACAATTTTTGGGGATACCCTGTATATATGTATATATATGTATATATATATATATATATATATATATATATCCACATACACTACAGGCCAAAGCCAATCCGCCACCACCACATCACAGCCCATCGCAGCCAGCGACCGTCACCAACATCTTATCATCACATCCACCCCCACATACACTACAGGCCAGTACATGCCCTTGATCCTTCCCACCAATAAAAACAAACTCATATTGTCAAACTCTTGAACTTCTGTCTTTACCACATAGCATGTATTTCATTTTCTTATAGCATTTTAAAGGGTCCGTCGAGCTGCCGATCATTGAGTCGGGTAGGATCGATACAGATCGAACCTTGAGCTAATCAGTGGCGAAACCTACGTCACCTACCAATAAATGTAATGGAGGAGTAACCAATCGTCCTTGTTATCCTTTCAATATATATATATATATATATACACATGTATGTTGCCAACCATCACAAATGTCATATTAACATCCTTTAGTCATAAAATGCCATAAGCAATGTCTCTTGTGTAGATCAGAAAAACATTTGATGTACATACCATACTTAAACAATAAGGTATAGGTTGACATGAGAAAGAGCATCTGGTTGTAGAAAACCTGTCTCAAAAAGTCTCACCCTAACCCATGGAAGCATGGAAAAAGTGGGCATAAAAATGACAAGGATAGTTTAACCCTTTAGCTTTTAATCTGGCTGTATCCGGCCAGAATTATCTCACCTCTTTCTGTTCAAACTGGCTGTAACTGGCCCCTCATACTGATGTTAAGATATTCTCAAAATACATAACATCAAAATAAATATCAAAATCTCATAGATTCAATATTATGTGAGATAATTATGTAAGGTAAAGCCTTTACCATGAAAATATATTAGTATATATAGAGTATTGTAAATGCTAAAGGATTAAATCAATTTAATGAGTGAATGTATAAAAGTGTTATAGTATCTAGGTGAGTTGATTGATCAAACAGTTTGTAAGTCACTCTATTACTTATTTACTTAAGTCACTTTATTAGGTTATATGTTTAAACAGACTGAAATCATGAATTTTATTCAATCATGAATGTTACGTGTCCATGTTTACCTTCAGTTTAACCCTTTAGTATTTACATTACTCTATATACACTATTGTATTTTCACAGTAAAGGCTTTATCTCACATAATACCGAATCTTTGATATTTTTTATTTTGAGAGCAAGATGGTTGGATAACATCCATGAGCTTGGCTGGTCACGCTTGGGGATTCAGTCACATCAGTTGCAGATGGTTGCTTCTGACAGGACCTGCTGGAAGGAATGTTTGATGACTCTGTCTCCACAACCCTCTCAGGAATAAGGGGGTGAAGAAGAAAATAGTAACTTAAAGTACATATAATATTTATGTTACGTGACTGGGGTTGTATATTGAATAATATACAAAATGTTCATGTAAATAACATTTTTACAGCCTTGCTATGAATTTTAGAAGTGGTATATTTCACCATTGGTGTTTAGAAAGCTCTTTGTAGGATTCTGTTTAAAAATAACAATGGATCTAAAAGAATTTGTGAAATACCTTTGTGTTTGAATTATTTTTTCTACAAAAGAAAATGTTGAAAGTTTTATTCATGTCCATTTTGGTGAGGATAATAATAGATTGTGCACTGTAGTATATACCCTGTTGAACATGTTTCATACTTATATAGACTAGCAGAAAAACCGCCCTTGGGTGGGTTTCTGCTAGCATGTGTTGTGTGTATATTGATATTATACACAAATATATATGCATGTAGATATGATACATCAAATAAAATCGTAATTGACAATATACACAGAAATTGAAACGAAGTCTATGTTACACTGTCTTCTGTAATCAGTAAAGTAATCCATGATACATTTAAAAAAAGACGATATTATATATAAACTGCATTA
>CAXHJY010001019.1:2500-17500 GCA_964016885.1 Eledone cirrhosa
GGGTGCGGTTTCAGTGAAGTTTAGACACGATGTCTTAGACATAGTGATCGTATGTATGTATGTATGATGTATGTATATGTATGCAAGTAGGTCTTGGGTGCTGTTGGTAACATGAAACCCAGGGCAACCTGTTGCATGGTAGGGTTGTTGGCGACTAACCCGGGCACCTACCTAGCATGTTTTGTAGGGAGCAGGAGTTCGGATACCCTGCCGGAAAGAAAACAAATTTTGCCAAGGAGCAATGGAACTCACGAGAGTCAAGAACCATCCAGTAGTGTGTATGTATGCTTGTGCATGTATGTGTGTATTTACATAAATATGTAAATGCACACGAGAGAAGGGCACTCTTACTTGAAACCTGTGGTGTTAGTAGTCTCTGGCCATCTTGCATTGTTTTTTTAAATGTTGATAGTTTAACAGTTTCCAGTATTTACAATGTCTCTTATATCGCACAAGCGTTTCTTACAATAAAATCTGATGTGTATACATTTTTTGCAACTATTTTATTTTTACCCTTCATATCCCATCCAATACAAGTGAGGACACGAACATGGAACTAATACGGCGGACCTTTCGTTGTAGCGATCGGAGTATCACGTGCGACTGCGACAAAGAAATATCGCCACTTCCGTAGTTTTCTAACTCGGGTGTAATATAGGTGAGAGCTGCCGCATTACCTCGGTGCCCTACGTTGAAATGATTTTGAGGGAGGAAAGTATCCTTAAACTGAAAACCTGCTGAAGACATCCACGAGCCGGGTGGACCACTTCATCGTGAGAACCCTTCTTTAAAGAGAAGCAAGCCCGTTGTCAGGTTTGGGGGCTCGTTGTGGAATAAGCATATCACTGTACCCCCACCAAACATACACAGACTTAGCGACGGGCTCCGACGAAAGGTGGTCATATATGTTAGCGAGTTGACAACCATCGTGTATGTATAAAATATAAATATAACGCTGTCATAGTCATTACACACTCCAATTCCACAATATTACAACTACTATGACAACAGCCATCATTACTGTTAGTCGCTCTACCACTACAACTACCACCACCAACACAACCAAATGCTAACTACTACAAATGATAAAACCAACCACAAGTGTTAGTAACTGCCAATATCTAGTACAACAGCTGCTGCTACTATTACTACTACCACTAATACAACTACTACTACTACTACTACTACTAATAATAATAATGATTTCATTTATTGGCCACAAGGACCGACATGTAGGGGATAATACAAAGACAGGGACAGTGGGGGGTTTACAATAAGATCGAGTAAAAGTGCACGATGGCAAGACTAATTTAACAATGAAGATATACAAATATAAAATAAACTATGTATAAATAATGATAATTGTTTCTACTTTAGGCACAAGGCCAGCAATGACTCCAGTGCATTACTGGTACTTTATTTTATCGACCCCGTAAGGATGAAAGGCAAAGTCAACCTCGGCGGGATAATGATAATGATACTAAACACGATCACCAACGAACTACTACTACTAGTAGTACTACCAACATCAATATCACCTACCCGCCAACTACCAACACCCAAACTATATTTACGATTGGGGAAACGTTATCTATATAGGTCAATTCATCCAACTACAACATTATCATCATTAGCATCACTGTTATCGCTATATCAGCCACCACTAGACACATGTATGTGGTCGTTCGACCTGCTAAAAATAGTAGCGAAACCTCTAGCAATTTACACATTGCTTTGGAAAGGGACACGTTGGATATGGTCCTAGATGCTTGCACATATGAAAAGATGGGATGGTCATTGTTGGAATGCTTTTGATAATGAAACTTGTTCGGTCAGGCTTCACCAACAACTCATTGATTCTGGGCGAACGACCTGCTAGAAATACCAGCCAAATCTCAATGGAACCATTACCTTCCGGGTAGGGTGTGTTTACAGTGAAATTTAGGCACGATGGACGATGTGATCCAAGATACACTGTATTTAAAAATAGGGTCTACCTATTTCTAAAAGCAAGAATTGGATAATAATAGACATTATATACAAGCCGGGGGGTGGGGAAGACAAAAGGTCGTGGCTAGAACTCCTTTGATCATGTAGTTCTGCTTAATTTAGAGTATAAATTTCTACCGCCAACATCGCCCTGTTATTTCTTAAAACCACTATTACACCCGCTGTGAACTGTTACTCCCAATACTACTACTACTACTACTACTACTACTACTATCGCCATCCACCCTCACTACAACTACATGTTATAGTAACACCGCCATAACTACATTATCCAGCAACAAAACCACCCCACCCTCATTAAAATTACATCTATACAATATACATACAATCACAATTATCATCACGGCTCAGCGAGTCTCATTGTAGCTATTCGAATTGCTAGAAATAGTAGCCAAATTTCATTCGAAAAAATGAAAAACAATGGGTAATGTTATCTTATATATATATTAAAAAAATGATTGTTGGAATGTTTTAGTGTTTGTTTTTCTTTTAATAATAGAAATGTTTGATAGAACGTAACTCTGGTGAAAATAACAATCACAAACAGTAAAACTACTACCATCAGTAGACTATACTACCGCAATTACTATTAACATTCTTACTACAACTACTACCAGCCTTCACCACCACAAGTAGACGTCGCAACAACAAATACTACGCCTACTACAACTATATACTATACCAATACTATCGTCATTCTCATAACTACGACCATCATAACAACTCACCGTCACCAATTCAGCCATGACAAAAATACGAAACACAAACACTTTCATTAGCCATAGCCACCCGCCTTGGAGTCACTGAGTGTCGTGAGAGATGTCGGAGTAGGAAAAAAGAGCGATGAAAGAAGACTAGGGTAGTGAAGGTGTGTAGGTGTATCGTAAGTGTGTGTATGTGTGAGAGAGAGAGATAGGGAAAGGGAGATTGTTAACTCGTCTAACTCCCTCTTCCATTTCCGATACATACGCATACTCATAACCATAGAAGCTAGTCGGTGGAAGAGCTGCAGTTAATTTGTCACTGCAAACACACAAAAACAAAACAAAAAGTGACACGCTTGTCAGTGTTTATGTTAATGTTGTTGATTCTCCACAACGCCTTACGTATCTTCTCGTGGCACACACGCGCACTGACTTAATATTTTTCTTTCGTTGTGATCCTATATTTTCATGTGAAATTAAGTAATAGCAATATACTGTATGTGTCTGTGTGTGTCTGTGTGTGTGTGTGGATGTGTTGATTTTTGACAGCTATGGCATTTGTGTTTTGTAATTTTAAGCTATATTGTCAGCAGATTTGTTTAGAAAAAAAAAATTTTACTTTTGTTATGTAATTTCATGTACATCGTCTACTAAGATATTATATAAGATCACTTTGCAAAAAGGAATATCAGATAGTTATTCACATTATTGCAAGTGAAGCCGAAGACTGTTTCTTGATAAATTTGCAAATATTTCCAGTGATAACGAGCTGTTCTTTTAGATAGTTCATCTCAGTTCACCACCTTAGGGTCGAGGATTGGCAGTATCGGTAGAGGGTCGGATGCCATGCTTTGTAGCACAGAGTCACTGCTCTTTACGGTCTGACTTCAAATCTCGCTGAGGTTAACTTTGCCTTTCATTCTTACGTAGTCGAGAAAATAAAGTACCTGTGATGCACTGGGGTAATTGCTGGCCTTGTGCCAAAAGTAGAAACAGTTATGATATAGTTCACCATTTCTTTCAATAGAGTCAGTCTTCTAGAGAGTGTATGGGGGGGGGGGGTTATTTGAAGCAAGGTTAGAAACTGCCATCAACTTTCTATTGTATATTTGAGATTCTGTAATTTCCGCTGTTTTGCATGGTTCAAACTAATTGAATTGATTCGGATTGTTTAAACATTTTGTAGCTAAACTCTTCAATTGGGTGAAAAGGGTGGGTGGGTGGATATAGTGAATCTTGTGCAGTGTGAAATCATTAAAATATGCAAACATAAACGTGTGTATGTATACGTCAAGTCCACATTCGGTGATAATTAGCCAAAGGTTTGCAACTGAAATTCTCCTCGTGACTCAAGCCTGGGAAACGTGTTTTTGTGGTAGTCATTCCTCTTCCAACTGATACCACTTGGCACAAGTGTTGTGGCAACTCATATTTGGTAGCTGAGTGAACTGAAACAAAGTGTCTTGTTCAAGAACACAACATGCCGCCCAATCTGGAATCGAACTCACAGCCATACGAGTGTGAGTTGAACAGCCTAACCACTAAGCCATATATATATAATATATATATATATATATATATATATATATATATATATATATATGTATAATGTCAACATGAATGGACCTATTATTTTTATCTAAAGACATTTTTTTCCAATTCCATCCCTCCCGTCCCCTTAATCTATTTTATTTCTCATTCTTTCTTCTGATGAAGGACTAGAGTCCGAAACGTTAAGACCCTCTTCCTGCTATATCAAGCGTTAACCTAATATACCTTCCATATACTGTACCGATTGTGTTGTTATTTCTGTTTACCTTTTACATATTTTTTAGGATCGATCGATTTTCCTCAAATCGGACCGAGGAAACAACGAGCTTTGCATTGTATTCTTGAGCAAAACACTTTATTTCACTTTGCTCCAGTTCACTCGGCTGTAGAAATCAGTTTACCCAGCTATGCGTTAAATAGCCTCACAAACCCACAATTGGCCAAGCATAGTGAGTACGGCTACACCCTTGACATGACCAAAACAGAAAACGTGTGTGTGTGTGTGTGTGTGTGTGTGTGTGTGTGTGTGTGTGTGTGTGTGTGTGTGTGTGTGTGTGTGTGTGTGTGTGTGTGTGTGTGTGTGTGTGTGTGTGTGTGTGTGTGTGTGTGCGCGCGCGCGCGCGTACAACTATCACTAATGGACTAACGAGGGAGCCTCCACCTAAATCTTTGACATCGCAACTAATAACAGTCCAATTTCTAAACGTCTGGCATTTGGCAGTATCGGTAGAGGGTCGGACGCCATGCTTTGACGCATAGAGTTACGGCCCTTTATGGTCTGAGTTCAAATCCCGCCGAGATTAACTTAGCCTTTCATCCTTACGGGGTCGATAAAATAAAGTACCAGTAATGCACTGGGATAATTGCTGTCCTTGTGCCAAAAATAGAAACAATTATTTAAAAAATAAACAGGAAAAGAGAAAAAAGTATGAGGCTCACCAGGCCGGTGCTTATCCCGGTTTCATCGGTGTTAAGCGCCAGAGAGTATAAGACTCCTTATTGGACATGATGCTTGTCCATTATAAGATTAACCATCTGCTGTTGGTACTCATTTTCAGCTGTGTACTGGCTGTACGGGCAACATAAAATGAAGTGTTTTGCTCCAGAATATAACGCACACCCGGTCCAGGAATCGAATCTACGACATTATTACGATCGTAAGTCCAACACCTAGACCATGCACTTTGACTTAACACAGATCCTCATATGGTAATTGGTGCATCGACTGAACAATTCAACAGTTTTCACTGATACAAATGTAAATAGTTGAGCCAAATGAGCTTCTTAGCACCGAGGCTTTGTTAAGGAACATGATTGTCATCAATGACATCGATGTAAAAGGATGTACTACCTGCCATAGATAAAATTAACCTTATTTCAGCAACAGTTCCTGACGGTTTCCCGACTAATCTAAGAAAATGTAAAACGGCTCTAGCCAATCCTCTTCAGATATTTCACATTCAAAAGATAGCAAAATATTCTATTTATAAGAGAGGAAGAAAAACAGATGCTAATCATTACAATCCTATCTTTTCTGACTTCCCATATCAGCAAGGTCGTAGAACAGACTATACTCATTACATTTTTAGAGAAGAATAATTTGCTAAGTGATACACAGCAGTTTCCATCTAAATAGCGGTTACATCATTCGCAGATGTGAAATACCTTAACTATATGAAGGATTTCGAGAAAAATGACAGATCATAAAGGATAATACACAACAAGCTCAAAAATAATGGTGGGTGGCGATCTAACTCTCAAAGGTGATCTAACTCTCAAATAGTCAATTCAAAATATATGTCCCCAAAAAACTGTTTATTTACTGTTTAGAATATCTCCCCTTATAAACTATCTATTCTGGTTTATTTCAACACCCAACCCTACCACTGATAATACCAAAACATCAGAAGTACTGAGGATTCTCCCAAGTTGATGAACATTTACAGAGTAGCCAGAATACCTGATACAGGTGAATTAATGAACACGGCAATATAGTTGTCCCCCAGTATTCGCGGGGGTTACGTTCCTACAGCACCTGCGAAGAGTGGAAAACCCCGAATATTGGACGTGCTACATAGAAATGCCTATAAGCGTCACAACATAACGCAAAATATAGGCCGACATAAAAAAAAGATTCGGTATATTATTAATAATTTAGCGTTAAAAAGTCTGAGAAAAATATATATTGCCACGAAAATAGCCATAAGAAAATCGCGGAAGATATTTACGATTCCGTGAATATCTGGTGGTTTCGACGAATAATTATTAGTTAGGTTATAAGGAAAATTCCGCGAATAACCGGGACCACGAATGCCAGGGGTACATTGTATACCACTTCCCCGCAATATAAGTGATCGGAACAAGATAGATTTAAATATATTCCAACTGATCTTGGGCGATTTACAGTGTAATATCACAAACGAAGATAAAATCAGATATATGTTTAAAAGTGAAATAAATAATTTTCTATATAGATAATAAACACAACCGCAAAAATGTAGTCGGAACGTGGAAGAGCCGAATTCCCACTGTCACCGTCTCCATCTCTCTCGCCCTCCCCCCATCTCTATGGTGAGAAAATAGGGTCCCACGTGCTGGTCTCCCCACAGCCCCAGCGGAAAAAACGGAGAAGGCGTTTCCCTGGAAGATGGTAAGGGAGATGCGCTGGAAGAGTCATTCCTTGACGGCGAATAAGGATGAGTATTCAATACACGTCAGAGAGTAGATGGTTTATCTAAACTGAATTCCTTTCTCGCGACTCAGTGATTGGTAGCCGATATTTGTGAAACCGTATATCATGGAATCATCATTGGTAAACGTCCATTTTGTCCACGCTTGCATAAGACTAAACGGGTTGTCATATTATAAAACAATTCAGATCAGGTAACCATGATGTCTTGCTCATACGGATCTGTATTTGGGTCTGATTTCTAGGACTGGATACCATTCCTAACGCCAACTACGTTAGCGTGGACAGGGTACTTTTTATCATGGCACCAAAACGACCATCTAACAGGGTGGACTGGGTGCTTATTTTTCTTGTCCCCAACACGACCTCCTTACAGGCATTCGACAAATGTTAAGCTGCCGAGTACTTATAAATATATGGTGTAATCCTAACGGAGGGCTTTCTCCATTTCACCCTTTACCTTCGAAACAGAAATAGTGGACCTGAAAACCACCACTACTGATCTGATTAACCGTGCTACCATATTACACACCTAAGCTACAATACTTTAATACTTTCAAAGACAGTATAACTGGAGGCAGACTTCAATACAGCCAGCGCCACCTTCTTTTCAAATATGAGAGGGGCCGCAACTCGATCCTAAACAACGGACACGTAAATATAGCTCAACTTGTCGACTATAATGACTTTTCCCTCAGACATCATAACTATTTCGTAATCTGTTCCCCCAATTTCTTCGAACCACTTACCAATCATAATCAGGACACATTATAGACCAATTAAGAAAGCAAAGACATTTTTACAAACTTAAAAAAAAAAAAAAAAAAAGCCAAATGGCAACTTTCAATATAATACACTAAAACAACATAGCCGAAATAAAACTACAATGAATAACCTACAAAAACATAAGTAAACCATAGTAAAACTGGCAAAGATTTGTATCCAACATAAACCACAAAATTAACAGTAATTAGTAGCATTAATCAACAACAACGGTCACACCACACCCGATGTCAAAATAACTTCAAATAAAACGCACACACACACACTACTTTAAGAAACGACACATAAACCTGTAATATCCCGAAATGGACTACCACCAGGGCTAGTCCTTTCTCCTACTCTGTTCCACCTAGACCAGTGGTCCCCAATCTTTTGTGTCTCATGCCCCCACCTTAACATCTTAAACAGTCTTATGCCCCACTTTAACATAAAAACAACAACAATCAGCTACAAAATGGCAACAAATTGGCGTATAGGTGGTGCCATATGTACAATAACATATGTGGAGTTTCTGGCAGTAATTTGTTCCAAAGTTGCCTTGGTGTAAAAGTAATAAGGTAAAACCTGAAGTTTGCTCTCATTAACATCATTTTCAAACATGAAACAACATGAAACTGCTTCCAAACACACCTAGCCAGCTCCTGTCCCATGAAACCGCTTCCAAACACACCTAGCCAGCCCCTGTCACAACACACAAACATTTCTAGAATATTCAATAGAACTACTACAACGATATCGTAAAAACACCATATCTCTCTCTCTCTCTCTCTCTCTCTCTCCACTGAACTTGAGCCAGCATAAGAAACACATAGACAGAAGGATAGTTCAGACATCAACAACCTCACTGGCTCGGGACACGGTGCTGGAATGCATACTACAAACAAAAACTATAGAGAAATAGCAATCAGACCCATCGCCAAAGAAGCGGGGGTGCATTGAATCCCCCCCACACTTCCTTTCTTATCAAGGATACATCCACAGATTTAGAAAAAAATACGGTGATATTCTTATCAAGAAACTCCGTCTTAAAATGACTGCGAATTAGAGTGTTCTCCCCGAATGTTCAAAGGACTCACCTCACCACCATCAAACACCTGGCGAAGAGCATGATACTAATTGCTATGTAATTGGTGAGTCCACTCTGCAATATGTTGAAACATTTTATGTGGATTCTTCCTGTAAAGTAGACCCTGTAATTCGGATAACAAAAACAGTGTCACATTTTGAAATTTAGAAAACTTTAGGAGAAAAGAACAGCAGAGATTATTGATTAGTGTGTAAATATGAAAATACACTCTTGACAGGTGCAATGTGTCCGAACACGGAAGAACCGAACTCTCACCGTCATCGCTCCCATCTCTCTCGCCCTCCCCATCTCTCTGTATAGTGAGCAAATGGGATCCCACGTGCTGGCCGCTCCACAGCCCCGGCGGACAGAATGGAGAAGGCGTTTCCCCGGAGGATGGTAAGGGAGATGCGCTGGAAGAGTCATTCCATCTCGCGAGGTTCACACCTGCGGCTGGCCAGCTCAGCGCCTATGGTGGTAAGTAGGGAAACACTTATGTTGCAGTTAACAGGCTCCAACACATGTCGTTGTGTCCGATTATGGGCATTAGCAAAACAAAGACACGATATAACTAAGTGTTGTGTCTCATCGTTCGACCGACTACCAGTGTCTTACAGGATCTGCCCGATCAAAGATTGATCTAGGGCTGTATAAAACAACTTACAGTGAAATTCCGTTATAACGAAATTCACGGGGTATAAAAAAAAATCGTTGTAACGAAAAATTCTTTATAACGACATCGACCGAAACAAATCGAGCGTTTGTTATTAACTTGGGGATTGAATAAAATTTCGTTATACTGAAAAATTCGTTATAATGGTATTCGTAATAACGAAGTTTCACCTGTATAAAATAATTGGAGTAGCAATATCGTTAGATACCGGCTATATTTAGTCACGGCTCTTTACTTTCTGAGTTCAAATTCTGCCATGTTTAACTTTTATACTTGAGGGTCGATAAAATACCAGTAATAAACTGGAGCTGATATAATATTCCTATAAGATATCCTAGATGTGAATGAAATAAAAGAAGATACGGATTATGTGAAATATGCGTGCTTTGATATTTATTTACAAAGACAATGAGTTCACACAAATATATAGACATACATACGTGTAGACCTATATATAAACACATGCAAACTATAATTAGTTGGAAAAGACACGTTGTAACTGAGAAGCCATACAACATATGTTCACTACCGACAAACGGCTGAGAGAAATATTGGCTGGCTGAGAAGACACATTGTATATCTCAAAACATACAGATATGAGAGAGAGAGGAGGGGAAGAGAGAGAGAAGGGAGAGAGAGAAGGGAGAGAGAGAGAGGAGGGAGAGAGAGAGAAGGGAGAGAGAGAGAGGAGGGAGAGAGAGAGGAGGGAGAGAGAGAGGAGGGAGAGAGAGAGAGGAGGGGGAGAGAGGAGAGAGAGATAGAAGAGAGGAGAGGAAAGAGGAGAGAGAGAGAGGAAAGAGGAGAGAGAGAGAGGAGAGAGAGAGGAAGGAGGGAGTGAGAGAGAGAGAAGTGAGAGGGGAGAGAGAGCGGAGTGAGTGAGAGAGGAGGGAGTGAGTGAGAGAGGAGGGAGTGAGTGAGAGAGAGAGGAGGGAGTGAGTGAGAGAGAGAGGAGGGAGTGAGAGAGAGAGAGGAGAGAGAGAGAGGAGGGAGAGAGAGGAGGGGAGGGAGTGAGAGAGTGAGAGAGAGGAGGGAGTGAGAGAGAGAGAGAGGAGGGAGAAAGAGAGAGGAGAGTGAGAAAGAGAGGAGAGTGCGTGAGAGAGGAGGGAGAGTGAGAAAGAGAGAGGAGAGTGCGTGAGAGAGGAGGGAGAGAGAGAGAGGAGAGTGCGTGAGAGAGAGAGGAGAGAGAGAGAGGAGAGTGCGTGAGAGAGAGAGGAGAGTGCGTGAGAGAGAGAAGACAGAGAGAGGAAGGAGGGTGTAAGAGAGAGAGGAGGGTGTGAGAGAGAGAGAGAGGAGGGTGTGAGAGAGAGAGAGAGGAGGGTGTGAGAGAGAGAGAGGAGGGTGTAAGAGAGAGAGAGGAGGGTGTAAGTGAGAGAGGGTGTAAGTGAGAGGGGGTGTAAGAGAGAGATTGAAAGAGAGTGTGTATATGTATATAATATATGTGTGCGTGTGTGTGTGCGTGCGTGTGCGTGTGCGTGTGTGTGTGTGTATGTGTGTCGTGGAGTGAGATAGAAACAAACAATAGAGAGACAGAAAGGCGAGACACCTACTTTACAATACAGACACATAAGTAAATATACATAGTTATGAATACTATATAACACGGCATCAAATGTTCACACATACTCGAGCATGAATAATATATATACATACTAGAGCAGAAATAATATATATACATACTAGAGCAGAAATAATATATATACATTTATACGTCAAGGACACATATTGCAAATTTCTACAAATTTCATACTTGACGACATACTTAAAATAAGGATTTTCTGCCCTAAGGTTAAGCTTTTACCGTTTCCACAGTGATTCCACAGTGGTTCCACATCCGCTGTAGAAACGGTAAAGGCTTAAGCGCAGGGCTGAAAATCTTTAGAAAGTTTACACACTATTTTTCGTAAGTATAAAGTACTAAGTTTAATAATGGCCTCACCAATCTTAACCAATGGCATTCCAAACAGATACACGTGCTTATGTATAACGAAGTTGTACTATAAAAAAAAACAAAGTACTTGGGACGAATAAACAACAGCATCTACGTTCTCGTCAGCCACGCCATGGGCGATGCAAATCTCTGCATAAGAGTGTTATTACATAATATTGAGCCCATGTACAATGTTGTGCATAAGGTTCATTACACACACACACACACACACACACACATATATATATATAATAAAGTAAAACAAGGACGAATGGTTACTCCTTCATTACGTTTATTGGTTGGTGACGCGCGTTTCGCTATCGATCAGCTCAAGGTTCGATCTGTATCGATTTAGCCCGACCCTGTAGTCAATGGCTCGTCGGAACTCTGTGGTAGTGATGAGTGGTAGTAGTGAACCTACAGTAACTCCGCGTTACACTCCCTGGATATATATATATATATATATATATATATATATATATATATATATATATATATGGAAAGTTATATTTAAAATTGTTGGGTTACAACTAGTAAATATTTATAACTGATATAAAAGCACTCGACAAATATTTGGAGTATATTTACAATATTAAATAAATGGAAAACTATATTTATAAAACCATATCTATTTCATTATATATATTTCGGGGATATCATATTAACAATATGCTATGCCTTCATCAGACAAAATACAATATAAACAGTTTTATAGATAAATAGATTCGACATACCGTTATAACACCGACTTCATTTGAAG
This sequence comes from Eledone cirrhosa, assembly GCA_964016885.1. Classification (NCBI taxonomy): domain Eukaryota; kingdom Metazoa; phylum Mollusca; class Cephalopoda; order Octopoda; family Eledonidae; genus Eledone; species Eledone cirrhosa. The sequence continues at coordinate 14,664 of CAXHJY010001019.1, forward strand.
AGGTTTACGCTGGCAGTGAAAAAATTTTACACAGAGAGAAAGAAAGAGAGAAAACAGAAAGAAAGACAGAAAACGAAGAAAAGGAAGAAAAAGAAGAGAAAGAGGAAATGCGTGGAACAAAATAGAGAGATGGAAAGATAGATAAAGCGAAGACCTTCATGTAAAGAAACAGAAAGAGATATATATATAGAGAGAGAGAGGAAATAGAGATAGATACATATATATATATAGAAAATTAGGTAGTGGGAGGTCATTTTGAGTAAATGTATCAATGATACGTTTATTTATTTATTTATTTATTTAGCTCAAGTATTAATGTAAGGGAGATATATAGAGAGAGAAAAAAATGTGTATATATATATATATATATATATATATATATATATATATAAAACAAAATAAGATGCTGAGGTTACATATATCGTTTAATCATAATAATTATTTCCACAGTTCTCCATGCAATCGAGATGTCCTTCATGCATTTGGTGTTGATTATGAGAACGGTTTCCTCAGATAAAAATCGATATGTTTGATATGTCGCTGGCAGGAAAACACGTCCTAATGCCTGTGTGCCTAGCATATATATATATATATATATATATATATATATATACATAGTGAAAATAATAAAGAGGACGAAGTGTTAGGTCTTCATTACGTTTATTGAGTTGTGACGCGCGTTTCGTGATTGATCAGCTCAAGGTTTGATCTATATCGAGCTGGCCCGACTCTGGACTCAAAAGCTCGTCGGACTTCTTGCATACATACACACACATACATATATTATACACACATATTAATCGAGCCAGCGAAGGAATGTCTACAAGGTCACTCAACCAGCTCTATGTAGCTATTAGATCTCTGAAAAATCACACTACACCGCCTTCAGGATCCATTCTATCATACGTAATTCCTGGCTCTATGGAGATATTGAAGGACGAGAAGGTCATGGTTAGAATGTTTCTGATTATAAGTCTGCTCGATCAGAGATCACACGAGGACAAACAACCATGACATGCGTTCGTGTGCATTTTATTCAAATTTACCGCTTTAAAAAGCTAAAAGAAGAGGTTTATAGAACCTGGGCCGCTGACAACGAAATACTTGCCATTGTAGGTGGCTCGCCTTACCGACATATGAGATGATGCTAGCAAGGGTGTTTCGTCATTCCATAGCGTGAAACAACAGCCCCTCTTGTTATGGCGTTTGGTTGAGTGGTTAGAGAACTGGATTCGCAATCGTGAGGTTGTGAGTTCGATTCCTGGACCGGGCGATGCGTTATGTCCTTGAGCAAGACACTTTATTTCACTTTATTTCACGTTGCGACCGATAGATAGTATTAGCAATTGGAAAAACCAATGGAAACACTGTTTCCTCGGTCCGATTTGACGAAAGTCGATCGTTAGGAATATAAATATATATATATATATATAAATGTCAAGTAAGAATATTTTCGAAACAGCCTGTGGATTTGAAATTATTAGAAATGTTAGCTATCGCCGTATTTTGACTAAAGAAATTAAAGAAATTATTTAGCCTGATAGTGGGGCTAAGAACCCTCGGAGAAATAGAAAAAGATGAGTATTGACGTACATGGGAGTCGAACCCACATCTTTGGTTATCCGGACCACTGTGCTACCATTTACACCAACACATCACCCGTCTTTTTCCATTCAAATTAGAAGCTATAAACTTAGCGACTCTAATGTCAAGTAAGAATATTTTCGATACATACATATATGTACGTATGCATGTATGTATATATATATATACATATTACTGTACGTCTGTATACATATATGTATGTACGTATACATACTTATATTTAAGTAACAGCCGTACTAAGAGTGAGAAATGAAATTTCGTTTTATTTTTTCCATTTATCGTTTTCGGTGGGCCAGGCCGATTAACTCATTCGATATGCAAATTAGGCTGCTCAGTCGTTAATATGCATAAGGAAAGTATATACTTTCAAACGTTCAATCATCTGGCAGGAAGGTATATGTTGCTGACGATAGCTAATAAGCTTGAAACTAGTACAGCCTTCTTTTGTCAGTGTTGAACAAATGAGCAACGATGGTTGCTAGACACTGTACGGCTTAATTCGGGATGTTTGTTTACAGACACACCGAGCATTATAATAAATGTTCGGTGAATCCATACGTACATATATGTATGCGTGCATGTATGTATATATATATACATACTACTGTACGTCTGTATACATATATGTATGTACGTATACATACTTATATATATATATATAAATATATGCGCCCGTGATGTTTGCTCTAATTAGAGCAAACATCACGGGCGCTCTATCTCAAAATTATTTTTTAAAAGCATTAGAAATGCGCGGTAAAACTTAAAACCAAAACTGAATACTAACCAATACTATTACTAATTTTTACTTATTCCTAATTAAACTATTTTTCACTGGGAACAATTTGTCAGCATTTTCTTTTCCTTTTACCAATATATCATAACTCGTGTTACACCTCTATTCTTTTATATATATATATGTGTATATATATAGTGATAGAACACTGGAAGGTAATATCCTTAGTGGTAGAGCACTCAGTCCATGGGACGAGTTAGGTAGAAGTGGTTACACAACCTTTTGGTTCACCATACCGAGAACAATTATTTCACCTTAGCGGATCCTCACCTCGTAATGGACATGGTTATACTGAACAGCAACATCACAACTTACAATTAAGGACAAAATGAAAACACACACACACATAGAACAAACAACTTACAATTAAGGACAAAAAAAAAAAAAAAAAAAAATGAAAACACACACAGGACAAAATGAAAACACACACACACATAGA
>CAXHJY010001020.1:0-10000 GCA_964016885.1 Eledone cirrhosa
GGAGAGAAAAATATAATTATTGGGTAGGGGACATACACCCCCACCCCCACTTCCACTGCTCTTGATATATAATTATATATATATATATATATATAATATATATATATATATATATAAAAAAAACCATTATATACTATGTAATGTGGTTATGATGTAATTAATAATACATAGCTTTTCTACTGTTTATAGAGCTCTTTCACCACTTGTTTATTACGCCACTCACACACACGTTTGTGTGGTTTATATGTGGTGGCATCTGTCTGTATATAATATGTGTGTATCCTCTCTCTCTCTCTCTCTCTCTCTCTCTCTCTCTCTCTCTCTCGCCTGCTCTGTGTTACATTATAAACTCTTTCACTTATTCAATTCAACTTAAGTGAGAATTTCCTTTCATCTAATAGACTCCCCCTAATTTTGTCACCAATTATACCAACACTTTCCTTGTAGTTTTTCTTACTCATTCAGTTTACTTGTTTTAGTTGTACGTTTTCATTTATGCCCATTTCTTAATGATTTATATTTTCCAGAGCAACAAACGTTCTTTGTAAAACCATAATCTTTAGGTTATTCAGCACTTTCAAAGTGAACTGAATTTTAATTATACAGGGTGTGGAACTGTGAGGAAGTCTTAGAATTTCTGCATTCTGCTGTTTAAATTGGCATAAATTCTTTATAGTAATTTACTTGTTTAGGGTAGCGATTCCCCACCAGAAGAATTAACTCTAAGTTAACTCAAACATTTGATAATTAAGGAAGGATAAATTTAGCATCAGACTAAGTACCGGAGTTCATATAATTGCTCCAACATAGCTAAAAGAACATATACTCTTAATCCTAAACGCAGAGCAAAAAAAAACATCAAGAACCCTACTTTTTTATTATAAGGACTTGCCTGGGTGAAAAAATTTGTTTTTTTTAACATCTTTTTTGATGTAAGTACAGAGATCATATATTGACATGGATATCTTACTAGATTGTACTAAGAAGTTTACAATAAACTTTTAATTTTAGTGAGACAATAGATTAGCTATAAAAAAAAAAAGTGCAAATAGTCATACTTTATAAAAATTAATTTTAGCACTTAAAATATCTATAACTACTAATCTAACTATTGTTGGCTTTGCGAAGGTTACACTAGAATTGACAATTAACATATAAAACATCCAGAAAACCCATTATCATCATTATCATCATTCTCCTCTATTAGCAGAAGGATGTCCAACTTTTCTTTCAATAAGGAAATATTTGATAAGGCAACACTGTACTACAATAATACTTTTCTAGCTTGTGGATTCAAATTACCTATTCACTTTACTCCCTGTTCTGCTTTCTTAACTAAAATGATATACCATTATACATTTCATTCTATTTTAAACATTTAAACTTTTAGTAAGAGACTTTCTAATCTTAATAGACAAGTCCACCATCTCAGTCAACCATAGATAACAATCATTTGACACAATCAGAAAATAACCACAGACATGAAAAATATATCACTTAACAGTCAGTAACAAAACTAAAAGAACATACTCATGTAGAAATACAAATACATGCCTACCAGATAAATCCTACAATGTTGAAGCCATAATTTATATCACAATGATTATCTTTATAAAACCTAGAAGTGACATGTGACCAGCATGGGCATGATGGAGAGAAAACTTTAGCAGATTTTATAATCATACATCCTCCTGTAGTTGTGTGGAAAATATCAATGCAATGAAATTAGATAACTATATCTAGCAATTCAAAAAATATTTGAAAGATCTAAACCCTACAACATTGAAAATAAATTATTTGAACTGTGCAAAACACAGGTTCACCTTTCATCCTTCTGGGTTTGATAATCTAAAGGTCCCAATCAGTTAGGATATCAATTTTTTGTCTGTCACTCTTCCCAAAATATTGTAACCCTATGTTATATTAGATATAATCATAAGTTTTACAACTCACAAAATCTTCTGCTTTAATTTTATGAATGAATATATTACATTTGATCAGAAACAGACATTATAAAATATAGTGAGCCTCAGCTTACATTCTCTACCTCACTTTCCTTTTCTTCACTTTCTTTGTCTGTGCACATAATACATGTTTTATCACAAGTATACTCCAAATTTAATATTTTACATTTTTTTTTTATTGATAACATAATTCATCCGACAAAGGGTTGTTAAAGCTTCCAGAAAAGCTCATAACTATCTTCAGCGTGATATTGTTAAAGAAAGTATGTAGGCAGGCTAGTTATTTAATGAAAGCTTGCAGATTAGTATCTGTTGTGTATAGCTTATATAGTCCTACTTACTATATAAGTTGACTGACTGGTTTTTATGAATGGATATCATATCAATTTGTAAATGTGATTGTTGTAGAATCAATGTTTGTGGTGTTATATACAATCAAAGTATATGTGTTTATTGTATACATATAAAAAGAAAATGTGGTTCTTAATATAAAAGTTATATTATATGTGTATAGAAAGTCAAGAATAGTTGTTATGAATATTATTATGTTTAATTATAACTTAAAACATTCTAGTATGTTTCTTTCGGGTTTATTTGTCTAGTTTCTAGTTGCAAACTTATAAGTAAGCTAGATGTAGGTGACTAAATCATCATCTATTGGTGCAAGGAAGCAGATTATTCAGCAGAGCAATCCTTTAAGTAAAAACATACATGGTGTAGAAACTACTGCTAAGCTATCACCTCTACTTCATTCCTACTGCCATTGCAGCAAATTCCTTGTGGTGTACCATAAGTAAATAACAATTTACAGTATTAACTTTTTTTTTACATGCAGTAATATTCAATAATTTTATGAAATATTTATAGTAGTTGTGCCAAGAAAAAAAGCTCTCAGTACAGGATGTAATGAGGTTGGCATTAGGAAGGGTATAAAGCCAAGCCAAACATGGATCGTATGAGCAAGATGTGGTTACCTGACTGGTCTAGCTTCAAAATGTGACGACCTGTTTAACCAATGAAAGTATGGAAAATAGACATTAAATGGTGATGTGATGATGATGATGATGAGTTATTTTTTTATGTAGTTATATAATTATACAATATTTTCTGTAATTTTGCTACTGTTAATTCAGTTTAGCTTTCAGTGTACATATTTCCAATATTGTATTCATTTACAAGGTTTACACTAATTGATTAACACAGACCTTCAACTAAAACAGACCCCCCCCCCCCACACACACACACTATTATTTAGTATGTTTTAATGAGTGTGTATTGTATGTCAAACATTTGAACATGCTCTGTAAAGCAAGTTGGTCACTTTGACCTACTTGGTCTCAGGCAACTTGACAACTAGTCTGACCCAGCATGGAAAGGGGATGTAAAATGAGATCTGTCTGGTAATTTGCATACATAGACAAAATACTTTGTGGCATTTGGTTACAACATTAGGAGGTTGATAAATAAAGCACCAGTAATGTACTGGGGTCAATTTAATCGACTTTTCTCCTCCTCTAAAATTGTTGGCCTCGTGCCTAAATCAGAAACCATTGTACCATGATTTTAGACAAACATAGTAGCCGTTACTACAGATTTGGCACCTTACCTTTTTAACAGAATTCTAAACAACATTGTTGACACCAGAAATCCTTCATAACCTGCTGATAAGTAAAAAGAAGAAAGAAAAAAAGGGTTTATATTTTGTTGTTTGAATCTGTGTGCAGTAAATTACCACTTAGAAAAGTAAAATTATTGTTGCTCCGGATGGCTGCACTTAACATTCTTTCACAAAACATTCTTCAAAGACCTTTTTTTCTCTTGTGAGGCATGATTATTAGGATTAATTAATTTATTCACATTAAATGTTATGTGTTGTACTTATTCAAATTATGGTTGTTATACTAACTCTGTGTGAGCGCGCGTGTGAGCGAAAATATTACATTTTCTTTTACATCTGTGAGTCAAGTCTTGTATTTAATAGAAAATGACCTTGCTTTAGTCAAATATATACATTAGTTAGCACTAAAGTAATATATATTTATATATACACATACACATATACATACATGTATATATATATTACTTGTTTCAATCATTAAATTGTGGCCATGTTGCTGCACTATCCTGAAGAGAGTATAGTCAATTACATCAAACCACAATAGACTTCAAAAGAATGAAGTGCAAAATCATGTTGGGTGGAATTTGAACTCAGAATGTAAAAGACATAACTAAATATGAGATATTTTGTCCAATGTTCTATTGATTCTGTCACTCGTCCCCCTTTGATTAGATTACATTTCAGTTTCCTATTTACACCTTTTATTCAATATAAATTGAGATCAGTCAGTAATAATTAAGCATTGTGAAAGTCAGGATTAAGGCCAACTGATTCCTTATTTATAGTCCAGCAATGGTCTCCCTCTTGATCCTTCTAGTAACTAACTGGTATAATAATTCATTATAAATGTTGAATATGAAATAATAAATTTTTCAAGATCAAACTGAACAACTATATAAAACAGAATCTGCTTTTAATATATTTTATATTTATCGCAATAAGCAATGTAAGCAAATAACTTGACTTAAACTGAGACAACAAGAGAAAATGCTAATCCCCCCCCCCTTTTCCCCCTTCATTTTAAAATAAACTATTGTAAATCTGGCACAAAAGAAAAAAGAAAAATTATTGCATCAAATATGTGTTTGTTGTTTCACCATTTTGTGACAATATTTCTAATGAAATACTATAATTCAATGGATAAATTAAGACTTTTGAGGGATTTAACTTCCTCCTTCCGCTTCTCTCTACCACTTCTTTTTGAGAGGGTTGCAAGAGCAGAGTACTCAAACACTCCTTCAGCAGGTCCTGCCAGAAGCAACCAACCATCTCCAACTGATCCAGCTGGATCCCCAAGTTTATCAAGTCATGGATGTTGGGGTCTACCTCTGGGTCTCTTGCCGGTTAAACTTTTAAATTCATTACTAAGATAGTGACTTAGCATATGGTCCTGATATAAAATTATGTTGTACAAGGAGTGAAGTTGGACATTAAATGAGGATGATGATGATTCAATTTAAAGAAAAGCTCTTTAAAATGTTTTTTTTTTATTGAACCAGAACTATTTTATTGGACAGGTTTACAAACTTGTACCTATCACTATCTTTCAATAACTGCTACTATTTCTAAAACCTTCAGCAATACATAGACATATATTAACCACTCAAGCCACTAATAGACCTACCATTTCAATGGCTTCTATTCAATTAAATGAAAAAATATTAAATATACAAAAAAAAAACAAAAAACATCAAAAACTTATCCTTTATTTTCCCTTTCAGAATTCCTACTTATCACTGAGAAAAATTACCTTCACCCTTCCTGTATGGGTGAAGTAGGAATGAAGGATAGTCACTAAAGTTGGTTGTTAGACTAGTAGACAGTAAAGTTGCCTCTAACCTACTTAATGCAGTGAGCTTAGACATTTTAATTACTTGTATATACTCGAATATAAGCCGATCCGATATGTCGACCCCTATTTACTGTCTGAGAAAATCTAAACCTCATTTATAAGTTGAGGCAGATAATCAACACATATTTTGAAAGTCTCTTGAGCGGAGAATATATTTTATGAAGTTTTGATATTCAAAATGTTTTAAAGTATATTTAACTCTGATTTAAAAAAAAAATTTTTATTTTATTTCCGACCAATTTTGATGGCCAAAACAGGCTGGAGACCATTTATTGCTTGTCTGTTGTTTCACTTTTAATATCTTTGCACTCTTTCTAAGAACAACGACTTAACAAAGTGCACTGTGTGTATTTTATTATAAGACTCAGTAATTGGAGTGCTATCAATATCTGAAGAACATCACAGCATTTCATTATACATTTAACAAACAAATCAGATAATATTACGGTGGATTGGCAGTATCGGTAGAGGGTCGGGCGCCATGCTTTTGACGCATAGAGTTATGGCGCTTGACATTCTGAGTTCAAATCCCGCCGAGGTTAACTTTGCCTTTCATCCTTACGGGCTCGATAAAATAAAGTACCAGTAATACACTGGATAATTGCTGGCCTTGTGCCTAACGAGAAACAATTATTACAGGAATTGGCAGTATCGGTAGAGGGTCGGACGCCATGCTTTGATGCATAGAGTTACGTCCCTTGACATTCTGAGTTCAAATCCCGCCAAGGTTAACTTTGCCTTTCATCCTTACGGGGTCGATAAAATAAAGTACCAGTAATACACTGGGATAATTGCTGGCCTTGTGCCAAAAATAGAAACAATTATTACAGTTAGTATGTGACATTTAATAATGTTTTCTCTGTGTCAGTGTGTCGTGTATATCACTCATTATTCTAGTTTAAGATCGAATATAATGGCAGGCAGACCTGTCAACCTCTAAAAACGCAAACGGGGAGTACCATGAACAGAAGTGACCCAAAATGTTGTAGTGCACCTGAGCACTTTACACAATAATTTCATTATTATTTTTTATTTAAAATTGGGAGAAATGAGGAGACAATTGGGGAGATTTTGTATAATGAAAGCTATACCGATTTTCACAAGAGATGACATCTCTCACTCACACGAAAGTGGGAGGGAGGTCTCCCTGCCCGACGGGGAGAATTAACAGGTCTGGTAAAGGGAAGTGATAACTGCAGACATTTTTCTTTTTATTAAACGTCCTCATCCCCGACTGAAGATGACAAGGATAAATGCATGGAGTTTAGGTTTAGGGATTGAACATAGGTGTGTGAATACCCAGAAGCCACACTCTGCGAAGAAAAGAAACAGTAAAGTTCTAGTTAACAAAATGTAGAGTGTTAGCCAGATCTTCTTCAGCTTTACGTTAATAGAGTATGTGGTGTGTTGTGAGATGAAGAAGAGACAAAAGTTGGTTGGAGAAATAAATAAGTTAGGATTAGACACGGTAACACTAAAAATCAAGCTAGATTTTTACAAATAAGCTGATTGTATGTTGAGGGATTACACACACGCGCACACACGCACACACACACACACACACACACACACACACACACACACACACACACACACACACACACACACACGGAAATAACACGGTCAAATCCGCATGTCGTCAGCCCACTCCTGAAGATTATTTTAGAAGTAGAGAAATCGTAATGATTACGTTGGCTGACGATATAGGAATTTGTCTGGTTTTTCTCGTTGACCTTGTCATGCGTGCTCTTTTTGAATCACATATAATGTCTGTGTACACACACACACACACATACGCGCGCGCGCGCACCTGTTGAAACGTTCGTAGAAATGTATGAATAAATGATAATTTCTTCTTGACTTCCTTACAATTTTGAATATGTGTGTGTATATAGACATGGAACACTCATCGTTTGAATCGACGGAGTGTCAGCATTATATATATATATATATATATATATATATATATATATATATAGACAAATTATACCAAACCATTTATTCGACATCGCAACCATATTTGACAATAGCTTGTCATACATGCATCTAAATAACTTCTAACTAAATGAAAAATATGTTGCAATTGTGATTAATCATACATATTTCCAGTAACATTTGACATTTTTGTTATATTTTCCTTTTTTTCTTTCTTTCTTTATAACTGAAAACGAAGACCAACATCGCACAACTATTTATGTAGATGAGGCAATGAAGTTATTACTTCCGAAAATGTATCTATCGATAAATGTTGAACGTCTCGCTGTTTATGAGTTAGTCCACGCCTCATGGTTCCAGCCGATAGAATAGAGAAGGCGTTGCCTCGGAAGATAGCTAGGGAGACGCGCTGGAATACCCACTCCAACGCGCGGGCCTGCTCTTGCGAGTAACCAACTCCGCCCCAATAGCAGTTTGTAGGGATGTGGTCCGGGGCCAAAAGAGCTCTACTGTCAAGCGACAGATACGTCAACAGTTTGCCCTTTTCGGCCTGACGATCAGCGAAGTCTGGGATTACCATAGGTCAAAATTTGAAAATATTATGATGTGTAAACTGTTGTCTGTCCATGTCTATCACTCATAGACATTCCAGTTGTAACTGTCACGTCTTTTTGTTCAGTCTATACAGTGAAAGTCAGTTTTAACGAAATTCACGGGGTATAAAAAAATTCGTTGTATCGACCTAACTTTTCGTGAACGGGGATTGAAAATTTTTTTCGTTATACTGAAAAATTCGCTATGATTGTATTCGTTATAACGGAATTTTATCTGTATAATGATACGATCATTGAAACTCTGATTTAGTGGGTGTGTGGGCCATGTTAATGCTGCAGAGGATAGTTAAGCAGTGTATGTTCTTCAACTTTAGCTTTTATTCTTACAATCTCTAAAATATGCTATCAGTCACGTCCAATCTTAGGAGTGAGTGTCTTGGGTCTTTTTTTAACTGGCGGTATCCTTCCCTGTTCAATTCTGAACACAACTAATCAATTTCTTTCAGAGGAGGCTAAACAAGCAAAAGGGAAGAATAATCGATCCCGACAGGAGACTGGTACGTTATTTATCGACCCTGAAAGGATGAAAGGCATAGTTGACCTCGGTAGCATTTGAACTCTGAGCGCAGTCTAAACGAATACAACCATCCGTTTGTCGACTTTGCCTCAACCGTCTTTCAGTCTTTTGCAGGAAAAGGACACTGAGTCGTTTTCTGTCGAACTCCTGCCAGGGCTGTGTAACAGATTCTGAGGGAGAAATAGAGCGCTCAAGAAAATCGACCGTAATACTTAACTAGTACTTTATTTGTCGCCCCCACAAGGACAAAAAGCAAAGTTTGACCTCAGCGGAATTTTAACTCCGAACGTAAATTGCTATTAGAAAGCAGTATTAATAGAGTGGAAATGTTAGATGTCAGCTGTTTTAGGGAGATCATCACTTGAAAAGAAAAAAGTGAATATACGATTGTTTCTATATTGTGCAACCTTTTGTATTCAGTGAGTTAGTAATAATTGATGATGCTGTCATCCGTTTTACCTAATAGTACCTGACACAATCAATTGGTTGACACTCAGATAATGCGATAATTGTTTTGGCTCTTAACATTCTGATTTCAAATCCCGCCGTGGTCAAATTTGCTTTCTTTTTTCGTCTCGATAAAAAAAAAAAAAAATACAATTCAAATACTGGGGTTATTTAAATCAAATTTGTTGGCCTTGGGCCTAAAATCAATATTATTAAGGTGTCACAGAATATCTAACGACACCAATCAGTACTAAAAAAATATTCAATACGCATATTATAATTTGTAATTTGTGTATGTGCGAAACTGAGTTATCTAATATATACATCACTGAGAACAGCCTTTTGTATTCGATAATGTCATACATTTTTATGTATTACAAGGGAAGGGTGGGTCTTAATATCTACCACCTTCAGTACTATGAAAGACAATGTATGTATGTTTATAGTTGCGGTCGATTTCATCGACTTTCCCCACTCCTCAAATTGCTGGCCTTGTGCCTATATCAGAAATCATTATTTAGCACTATATCAGCTGTTGTCAAGCAGACTATATTCAAAGTCATTTCTAACCAAGACCATCCCGTCTTTTTATTTTTTTGTAGCGAGTGATTCGAAGGAGATTTAGCTTCTGTTTCTAACAGGCCGAGCGACCACATAAAGACTCCCATGTTAGCTCGATAACTGTGTGTGTGTGTGTGTGTGTGTGTGTGTGTGTGTGTGTGTGTGTGTGTGTGTAATATATATAGTGCGTCTAAATATTTATTCTATTTCATTTATTTATAAAAATATATTTACTTTTGAATGGCAGACGGTTTGCGGAATTTTCCATTTTAGACGTGGCATTGAACTGAACATACGCTAGTGGAAATTTCCAAAGCCAGTTAAAAAATGAAAAAAAGAAAAAGAAGAAAACAAAAACAATAGAGAAAACAACATGCACAAAAGATGGAAAATAAAATAATAAAATAAAACAAAACATAATAATTAAATAGAAAGAATCAAGCTACACATATTACTGTTTCAGTGATGGAAGCTGTCTGTCAGCATGTATAG
>CAXHJY010001020.1:12500-35312 GCA_964016885.1 Eledone cirrhosa
ACCTACACGATCTCATTTGTTTCGGCCTCGATGGCGCGGCACCAACATAACTTTACATAGAACGGGGTGGTGTGGATCGGGTGGGGGTGGTGGTGGTGGGGCGGGGTGTATTTTGTTAGAGATATATAGGAACGAGTAGGACCCCGACGGCTGAGCTCAAGCCGTTTCGACGGCTAATTCTGGACTAAAATTGGTGGGTTTGAAATTAGAGCGTAGGGTGCTAGACGGCTAATTCTAGTCCATAATTAGCCGTCGAAACGGCTTGAGCTCAGCCGCCGGGATCCTACTCTTCCTATTACCTACTCTACTACCCTAAGTATTGAGTACTTTGGTGCATTATGGTCCATCTGGTTCCTTACCACATTTCCTTCGTTATATATATATATATATATATGCATGCCCCCCACACCCTCCCACTGCAAGGTGGTCGTGGAGGTGCCACGGCAAAAAAGCACCCAGCCCACACTGTAAAGTGGACGTCTAGGTGCCACGACAAACCACCCAGCACTCACTGTAAATGAGGTTGGTGTTAGGAAGGGCATCCAGCTGTAGAAATCAAGCCAAATCAGTTCCTGTATGAGCAAGGCATGGTCAGCCGACCAGACACTGCCCACAACAGGACAACCCGTCTAACTCATGCTAGCGTGGAAGAACGGACGTAAAACGGTGATGATGATGATGATGATTATGTATGTATGTATGTATGTGTGTGTGTGTAAAAACATCAGCAACAGATATTCCGATATCTTGAAATTACCCCCGTCTCTCTGAAAATGCCAATAATTGCTGCTAGGTTTTTACCCTAATAAATCTCAATTGATTTACGGTTTGTGTTTGTCACGTGATATGTCGTCAGCTTTTACCATTTAGCCACATGTTACATCGTCTGCTTTTTACTGCCTTTGCTTTAACCTCCGTGGCTGTGATGTGTGCGTGTGTATGTATATATATATCTGTGTGTGTATATATATATGTATATATGTAATATATATATATACGCTTGCACATATTTATGCAATAAAATTTTCATAATATATGTATATCAAGGTAATGTGTGTGTGTATATATTCAAGAAAAACAACATATTTATTTGTATGTGGCAGTTTGTCAAAACACCTATACTGCCAGACATAGCTGTTTTAAGCAAACCAATTTGCCGTTGTCCTTTTTTATCTGATAATAAATGCTGCAAAAGAAGAGAAAAATCGTCGGTCTTGTTCTTGTGTATGTATGTTTACTTGGGTAAAAGAATGTTTTTGTGTATATTTTGTTTACTTGGGTAAAAGAATATTTTTCTCCTGTTAGAAGCCCATCCTACCATCAACCATTTATATATGATATTCTCAATAGAGATGAAAATAAAAACAGCTCGTCGTCATTGGTCTCGCTTCATTTCTTTTTCTATTTCTCTCACAGTTTTGCATGTGACCTTCAATTTTGTCAAACATTAACCATGACAAAAATTGAAGTGAAACACTAAAATCAATGGATCAACTAGAAATGAAATTGGAGGAAAAAATAAAATTTGATTGAAAGCAACTCACGTTTCTTGTGAGTGAGAGAAAAACAAAACAAAGAAAGTCATACTAATAGTGTATATACACATTGATATATAATTGAGCTCAAATATCTTTACTAGAGATAGCCATTGGAAATTAATTGACTGCAGCACTTGTAAGCAACAAAACTTTGCTCCTCAATTCTATAATGCAACTGGAAATTATAACGACCAACAAAACAGCTTCTTCCGTTGTATCTCGACTTAACATGTTAGAAATAGCAGCCAAATTTCCTTCCAGATAAGGATAGAGAATGATTGAGAAATTTATGTTGAAGAATCGACCCAATACCAGACTGGTACTTTGTTTTATCGACTGCGAAAGGATGAAATGAAAAGCAAAGTTGATTCTGGTACTTTAACCTCTTAGACACCTACCAGTCTGAAACTGCTCTGCATTTGTGCATTTATGATACAAGTCAGTTTTTTGTATAATATAATTTAAACCATTTTGGTTAAGTAATGTTCTAAATTCAAGCTTACTAATAACGAAAGAATTGATTATTTTTATTAAATTCCTCCAAATATTTGGTTATATTCAAAATTAACTGAAGCACATAAGCAGTGTATTTCATTACAAATATAGTAAGAAAAGGGTTAAATAACAATAAGATGGTTGACCCTGCTCTTGACTGAAAAGTTCCAAGTTCATAATAATTGCCACTATCTTGTGCTAAATCCTATATATGTGTGAAGATCTGAATACAAAAGAGCCAAACTCCCACTGTCACTGCCTTCGTCTCTTATGCTCTCTCCATCTCTCATTATTATGAGCAAATGGGGGTCCACATGCTGGCCGCTCGATGGATAGAATGGAGAAGGCGTTTCCCCGAGTGATGGTGAGGAATACGCGCTGGAAGAGCCATTTCAGCTCGCAAGGCTCACACCTACAGGTAGCTAACTTTGTGCTGATGGTGGTGAGCAAGGAGGTACCCCTAGGGTCAAGGTCATCAGAAGTCTCCACTGCCATGGGCTCGACCGCAAAGTTGTCGGAGAACGACCAATATTTGGAGAGTTTATCCTCCTCCGCTCGAAGTACAGCAGAGCCTGTGTTAGTCGCAGATGCTGAGCCTTGTATTTAGCACTTTCTTACTGTTTGCTTACTTCACTTAGTTTTGTAGGCTACAATTTATTTATTCTTTTTAATATTAATGAAAATTGTGTATGTGTGTGAGTTAACAAAGGGGGACACTCCCTCTGCAAACCTTCTACACCAGCAGTTACCAACTTTTTATTACTTCGACCCAGTTTGGCAAATCAATAATTCTCTGACCCATTTTTCTTTTTTGTTTAATATTTGAATAGGAAAAACATTATGAACTTTACATTTGATTTCTTACTTTTCCTGATGCACTTATCCATCAGTTTTTGT
The DNA here is from genome assembly GCA_964016885.1 of Eledone cirrhosa. NCBI lineage: Eukaryota > Metazoa > Mollusca > Cephalopoda > Octopoda > Eledonidae > Eledone > Eledone cirrhosa. The sequence continues at coordinate 15,431 of CAXHJY010001020.1, forward strand.
TTGCAGCAAATGTCGTGTTGTGGTTCTTATGTCTCTCGTGGTTCATTTTATAAGATATTCATGAACACTTATAACTTTGTCAGCCACTTTCATCATTCCTAACGCAGAAGAACAAAAGATATCTCAAATACTTGATCGACCACTTCGTTTTTATGGTCACAATCGAGACCTCTGGTGTCCTTGGTCTCTGGACTGCTGTTTTCCTCTGAAAAATTGAGAGGAGTGCATCCTGCCTAAGGAAGAAGCTCTGTGATGTGGAGTTGCTAACGAAGCGTGTATCACAGACTGTTCTCTGTAGCAATGCTTTTGCCATTTTCTCCACGGAGCACAGCTAAGATATACCACCTAGGTATATACCACCAGTTTTCCAAACGTGGAACTCTTTTTGGTTCAGAAACTTTTGGGGAACCCCAAACTCTAACTCCTCTACCTTTTTTCAAGGAACTCCAGGCACTTCTTTGGCGGAACCCACTTTGGGAACTACTGGCCTGGACAGTGTAGTGTACCTCTCACTTCCTTCTTGCCTTTTTTATACTACTACTACTACTACTACTACTACTACAGTATTTCATGTATTAAGGTTACAAATTTGTATATAGTATAGTTAGTTACAGCATATTACTGGTACTTCACACATATATAGTAATAGTTATACTTATATATAAAAATATAAGATAAGGCTAATATTGTATATTACCCGATTACCAGTAATAATTAGATTACACTTATAATTAGTCTTCTCACATATAACGTATCCTGTTAAATGTTCTAATGATTAGGAATATATTTGTTTTAACCTTTTATATGCTCTGGTTATTCCAGACCTATATCTGGATGAAACAATCGCAAGCAATTAAATGCCTTAAACACAATTTGATTGTTATTTATGTTGTGTGTGTGTGTGTGTGTGGGGGGGGTGATTGAGAGAAACTGTATTGAGGGTGGGGGTGGGGGACTTATGTAATGGCAAAATTATCTCACCCTCCTCCGCCAAGCGCATTCCAGCCCTGGGTAGGATGTCAACAGTCAAGAAACAACAAAAACAAAAAAACATGGAAAAATCTATTAAAGAACAATTTTCTGGTGGGTAAACATTAATTTGTGTGGGTGTGTGTGTAAATAACCAATGAACAGCAATAAGGCTGCTAATTAAAGTATTTAGTGTGGAGGCGGAAGGTTTAATTGACCATTTGAAAGACTTTAATGAACAGAGACATGTATGTATATATGTGTGTGAATGTGTATGTGTATGTGTGGTGGAGCGAGACAACTTTATCGTATATTTATTTGCCTCCAAGCTCTAAATAATAATGTGCCCACCACCATTTCATTATCTTATTAGCTAACTTGGTTAGGATTCATTCGCCAATCTGTATATTTATGAAGTTTTAATAACTATTTATTTTGAACATCTTAACAAACACATACAAAACAAAACAATTGGACAATAGCAATTTAAAAAAAAAATTAGAAATGCTGGCGTTTATCTCTATAAAGATTTGTTTTAGGCAACCGAAAACATATTACCACAGTTGTTAGCGAGGCTCGGGTACTGGAACAGTCAAGCACTGTTTTAATACATATTTGTATAGTTTTAGATGTTATCAAGTAAGGGGAAGAAGGAAGTTTGCAGAGCTTTTTATTGTTAATAGTAAAAGGACTCCCACTCTCTCTCTCATTTTTTATAAGCACGGGTAGAACGTGTGAAGCCATTGTGGTGACAAAATATGATCAGTAAAAGTGTAAAATATTTTTATCATCGTGTAGAGACGACACCAGAGGAGTAAGATGTGTAATGTTAACCTTAACCTACATGGAGCACGAGAGAACTTGTGTGAGTGAGTGTACTTTAAAGACATCAACTAATGTGTATTATGTTGGATAGACAGACGGTAGGAGTGGCTATAGACAATGAACGGTAGGGCAGAGCGGGCAAAACTTTAACGTAATTGTTTTAATGTCATGATATAAATGACTTATAGAGCGGGCTGAGGCTAGATGAAAAAGTGCCATGTGCTGTTGCATAGCCCAAAGCCAGCCCTGATCCACAAGATTTATAGTCAAAGGGATTCCCAACAGTGTTTCTTAATTATATATCTATTTTATACAGTACTGTGATGAAGGTAAGATTAACACCAGCTGCAAGAGAAACATGATTGAGATGTTGTGAGGTTTCAGATTATTAGATCCAACTATCAAATGATAAATGGACGCTAGTGTATACTACACACCAGAACATTCGAATATACACTTAAATGAAAGATTTCTATCTTTTCTGATTATTTAAAATGTATATATATTCCGTTACGGGGGGGGGGGGGGTCATATGCCCTAATTAATGAGATAGTTTTCTCTAGTCCTATATACAGTGAAAACTTCTTTTTTCAAAATTTCCATTCACCACCGTATACATACATTCATACGTCGTACACTCTGTGTGTGTGTTTATAAATATATATATATAAACACACACTCACACACACATATATATATACATACACACACACACATGTATATACATACACACATATATACATATACATATATATATATATATATATATATATATATATATATATATATATATATATATATATATATATATAATGTATATACATATATGTATACATACATATATAAACATATATATATATATATATATATATATATATATATATATATATATATGGTGGCTGCCAACTCGTTTTCGAGTACGGCCACTACTTTATATCCATGTAGGAGAACCCCTACCGATGCGCTGAACGAGTGTGACTTTTTAGTCCAGCCAGCGACTTGAAAACTCTGGTACAAACACTACACTTGTGACAATTATTGACACATAGTGCTGGGCCCATGGTACTATGTGATGACAAGTGCAGAGAGATCTCCAGATATAAAGCAATGCCTGTGCCGTGAAGCTTTTATAGTGAGCAAAGGCACTGCACAAAGCCAGTCCCACTCTCTTAACCAAGATGATATTTACCAAAAAGAACAAGTCAACATCATTGGATACCATCAGGGTTGCAGGTGTTATATCAGAGTTTTCCTTCTCCTAGAATTCTGCCTTGACAAAGGCTAAGGGGTCATCTATATATATATATATATATATACATATTTATATATACACACACACATATATATATATATATATATATATATATATATATATATATATGTATATGTATATATATGTATTATGCATATATACATATATATATATATAGGAACAAGTAAGACTCCGATGGCAGAGCTCAAGCCGTTTCGACGGCTAATTCTGGACGCGCTTGAGCTCTGCCGTCGAGGTCTTACTGTTTCTATTACCCACTCTAGCTTTATGGTCCATCTGGTTCCTTACCACATTTCCTTCGTTATATACATATATATGTATATGTATATATACATATATATATATATAGATATATATACATATACATATATGCATATATATACATACATACATATATTTAATTTCTTCAAATAACCAAAGTCTCACTCGCGTATCAAATAACAAATATCTTAAAATGCACACAAGGGTAAAAAAAAAAAATAGAAGAATTAAAAATATGACTACTGACCAGCAAGCCCACAACGGACGAAATTGGTCTGAAAATGAAATTTACCTCTTAATAAACATGGTTTTCTCTGTCCCAAACAACAAACATTAACGCGTCATGTCTGAATGAAATTGCTGAAAAAACAGCTCAAACATTTACGACGAGATCTGCTAAGCAGATACACAACAAACTAAAACATGTAGAAGTCTCTTTCAAACTAATTCAAAACTTATTTACTCCAATGGACAAACACAACAACAACAACAACAATAGCCAGAAAACCAGGAGCAACCACTACTGAATTCAAGCATAATAGCTGAATTACTGAATGACAGTATCACTCAGCCACTCACTCAGCCATCATTATCGCCATCGCCATCACCACCGTCACCATCTTCTGCCACATCAACTGCTAGTAATGGACCACTGTTCTCTCTCCCACCACAGTTGTCATCATCATCATCACCACCAATGCTTTCTTCCCCCACATCACCACCATAGCCATGCCATAGTCAAAAGAACTTTAAAAAAAAAAAGATCTATGGATCTGTATGCACCTCCCACTACACATACTAGAAACCCCAAAATATGCCGCTACTCACTATGTCAGAGGTTATGCACACGTAGCGACTGTATATTTACCCATTTACCGGGTACTAGGCGCACTAACACTGCCAGCACGTATAGGTCGCAGTCCCAAAATCTGCCAACATTCCCAACATGAGAGGCTATGTCTGCTGACTGACTGTCCCTTCACTCATCTTCCCGGGACACAACGCACGAACAGAAAAGGGGCTTCAATGCCAACCTACAAACCACAATAAAGCCACCCCCTGCTGCTCCAGTCTCTTCACAAAGACATGATTACAACAAAAACAACAAAAGTAATGCTGCTCCAGTCTTTTCACAAAGACACGATCACAACAACAACAAAAATAACGCTACTCCAGTCTTTTCACAAAGACACAATTACAACAAATATAACAACAACAACAAAGGGAACTGCAACCCTATCCAAAGTTGTAACCACAAATCCAATCAAAAACTGCTCCCTGAACAAAAAAAAAATGTTTCTTTGCAACAGTCAAAACCAGCCACCACACTAGTCTCCACATTCTTACTCAATACACAAGGTATCAAGCCCATCCATCAATGCACAGAAATGGAAGATCTAATTGATTGAGGATTGGGTTGGTAACCATCCATTTCACATCCCCTTCTTCATTCTTACTGAAACCCACCTTGACAACTCCCACTTGGAGGCCGAAGTAAGAGTGAGAAATTTCACAACCATCCATGCGGATCGTGTTGGCAGAAGGAAGGGTGGAACTGCCATTTTCCTGCATGATTCCTTTACGGCAGATGGCAACACAACATTCTCTAATGGATACTGTGAATCAGTCACCTTGCACAATAAAGTCAATGACCTGACATTATTTGGGCTCTATAGGCCACCACAAACACTCATAATCTGCTTCAAAGAATGCCTCAACAGTATTAAATGCTTTATTAAACAGTGCCATTCTAGCAACATAATTTTGATAGGAGACTTTAATCTACCCTGTGTCGATTGGTCTACATGTAGTTTGAAACCATGCTCCACAACCTCAACCACTGACAAAGAGGCTGTCGAGTCACTTCTTGATTTCATGAATGAGTTTTTCTTGTCCCAACCTGTCCATGCACCAACGAGGCATCAGAAGAACATTCTGGATCTAGTGTTTAGTAACCACACTATGTCTTAGCGGCAATAAACAAAATTAAACACAATTCAGCAGTAGTCCTGACAGGTTCCCTGCTTGTGTCCTGGAGGTGTGTCGACACCAACTTGCATCTCCTCTTGCTAATCTGTGGAGGAACTCACTGGACACTGGCTATATTCCTGAAAACTTTCTGTCCCAGTCCGTTGTCCCAGTCTTCAAAAAGGGAAATAAGTCCCTTGCAGTGAACTACCGTCCGATCTCCCTCACCTCTCATATTATCAAGGTATTTGAGAGGGTGGTGAGATCACAAATAACCCACTTTCTTGAAAGCAACGGCCTGTTGCCTAATGCTTGTTGCCTAATGCAGCTCCTGCATCACTTTAACAATATTTTGAGAGCCTCGGGAGAGGGCTCCAACACTGATGTCATCTACCTTGACTTCAGCAAGGCCTTCGACAGGGTTGATCATAAGATTCTACTGAAAAAACTATCCAATGTTGGTATCTCTGGAAAGTTACTACAGTGGATCAAATGTTTCCTAACAGACAGAACCCAGCATGTTGTAGTCGAAGTAGTAAAATCAAGCCCAGCCAATGTCAGCAGTGGCGTCCCGCAAGGTACTGTGTTGAGCCCACTTCTTTTCATCATCTACATTAATGACATTACTGACATCATCAAGCACAGCAACATCAGAATCTTCACAGATGATTCCAAGCTCCAAAGGGTCATCAATGAGGTGGGTGACTGGAATTGCCTTCAGTCAGACCTACTGGCTGTTATCCAATGGGCAGAGATGAATAATATGCTGTTGAATGAGGATAAATTTGAACTAATCCACTTTGGAAAAAAGGATGCCCTGAAACTCCCATACTCTCTTCATTCAGGTGAAACTCTAGTGGCATCCAATAACATCAGAGACCTGGGTATTGTGGACAACGACATAAGCTGGGCCACTCATATAAACAGCAAAGTTGATATGGCCCGCAGAATGTGTTCCTGGATTTTTAGAACTTTCCAGTCGAGAGATATCCACACTGTTATCCTTCTCTTCTCCACTTTTGCCCGACCCCACCTTGAATACTGTTGTCCACTGTGGTCACCCTACATGAAACAAAGTATTATGAAAGTTGAAGCAGCCCACAGGTCAATTACAAAAAAGATGGATGGCATGACAGGCCTCGACTATTGGAGTCGATTAGAAAAGCTCAAACTTTATTCTCTCCAACGTTGCCGTGGGCGCTACATTATCTGTATGATGTGGAAATTATTCCATCAGCTTTGCCCAAATGATGTTGGCATCATCTTCAGTGTACACGCAAGGCTTGGGCCCCATGCTATCCGCCCATGACAAAAATCTCACTTGCATCACATAACAATACGGCACAATTGGCCCTGCACTCTTTAACATTACACCAAAACACATCAAAGCAGAGACAGACCCCATCAAGTTCAAGAAGTCTTTGGATAAATTCCTTCAAGAAATCCCGGATAAGCCTCCTACACCCGGATATGCCTCCGTAAATAATAACTCTCTGTTCGAGTGGGCCATGTGGCCCAAATCCTGATTTGTAAGACTTTGCCAGGTGGTGCTATTAAGTTAGACATGGCCTGTGCCAATACTGGCCGAAACCTATCAAAGTTATCAAAATTATATATATATACATATATATATATATATATATCTAACCCATGCTAACGTGGAAAGTGGACGTTAAACGAGGATGGTGATGATGATGATGATGATGATGATGATGATGATAGATATATATATATATATATATATGTACACGTATATACATACACACATATATATGTACAGAGATATACATACACACATATGTACATGTATATACATATACATGTATATATATATATATATATATATATATATATATATACACATATACATGTATATATATATATATATATATACTATATACATGTATATATACATGTATACATGTATATATATATATATATATATACATGTATATATACATATATACATGTATATATATACATATGTATATATATATATATATATGTACGCGCACACACACACGCACGCACACGCACACACACACACACACACACACACACACACACACACACACACACACACACACACACACATGAGTGCAGTTTGGTAAAGAATATTCAAAGTAGGGGAGGCCAGTTTGTGGAAAGGGTTTATGGTGAGTGGCAATGACTAGCTTATCTAACAAATCTGCCTGCTGACTTAAAAAATAAGACAGGGACCACATAAGATTCAGTGAAGAGGTTTCTAAGTAGTTAGTTACTTGATTTGTTCCCTCAAGAGATGGAATAGTGTTGCAAAACCACAACAATCTGGAGGGAAGAGAAAGTCAATTAAATGGCAGAAGTAGGTTTACTGGTGTTTTATTTTATTGACCTCCAAGGATGAAAGGCAAAGCTAACCTCCAGGAAAACTGAGCTCAGAATATCATAGTTTGTCCCACCCACGCTCAACCCAGACTGCTAATCCACTACCAATAACAAAAATAGTAATTGTTTCTACTTTTGACGCAAGGCCAGCAATCATCCCAGTACATTACTGGTATTTTATTTTATCGACCCCCGTAAGGATGAAAGACAAAGTGAACCTCGGCGGGATTTGAACTCAGACCGTAAAGAGGCGCAACTCTACCGATACTGCCAACCTACCGCCCTAATAATAATGATATGATGACATCGGATAGAGAAGACATTACAAATACAAGTTACAACATTAAGGGGGGGGGGGGTTTACATTGAAATAAGAAAAACAGGTGACATGTATACATAGTATATACATTTTACATAGTATACTCTCCATGTTCCCTTTCTTTGGCTGATAATACCTTACCGGCGCCAATCAAGTAAGTTAATTATTTAACCCATAAATAGGGCCCTTAACAGGTACTACTGCTCCGGGCGACAGCCGACCTACAAGGGGTAACTTCACATTTCCCACAGCTCCTGAACTCCCAAACTGGAGCCTTGCCACTGGATGCAGGTCAATGACATACCCAGGACATTAATCTTGGAAATTTTACCCACCCTAGATAGATCATAGTATACCATTATATGAGGTATTCAGTCCGGCTAGAGTTAATGGAGTGGTATGGAAGGCTATAAGTGAAAAGACAAAATTGCAATTACATGATAGAGGAATTGAATGACTTTTACTTGTTTGAGTGCAGTCGTGCTGCGAACAGGCCGTGTTGCATAATTTATCACAGGATGACTCATACATAATATATACCTTGTTCTAAGGCATTCACTATTGTTTTAATACAAGTGCTATATTTACCTTGTGCTTGGTGCCACTAGAAAGTTGCACATAACACGCACTCTACACATAAGTGTACATACACACACACACATGTATATGTGTAAGTGTATGTAGGTATGTATGCATATATGTATGTATATATGTGTATGTGTCTATGTATGCATAAAATATGATTGCAAAACGTCACTGATGTTCCTTGGTATGAGGAACATACATACATACACACAGACACACACACACACACAGACACACAACTCTGATTATTTATCGCTCAGACATCTCTCCATCTTGCAAATTTAGTTTTTATCATACTGTTTTCACCCAACTATGTATGTAGCATACAGCTAGTATATGTACATTTTTAAAATAATTTGTAAAAGGTAGATAGATAGATAAAAATGAGTGGGGGTGACAGAGGAGAGAGGAAGAGGAAAAGAGTATAAGTACTTACATGAATATAAATAACAGATGTATAATGTTGTTTAGCCCCAGGTCAAATCTGATTAAGCAAACCAGTGATTAAAAGCAATGAATGTTTTCTATCCGTTAATTAGACACTTTATGTAGTAAATAACCATGTGCTTAGTTAAATGTTATTTCTAAATTATTTTATCAATGTTGATGTTTTTTTTTTTTCGTTGTTGTTGTCTTTGTTTACGTGTTGTATGCACTGCATACATGTGTGTGATTTGCGATATCTCTCTGTATATGTATATATATGTGTGTGTGTGTGTGTGTGTGTGTGTATATATATATATATATATATATATATATATATATATATGTGTGTATGTGTGTGTATATATATGTGTGTGTGGTAAGTATTTCCGTATATATATATATTATATATATATATATGAGTGTGTGTGTGTATGTATATATGTCTGTGTGTGTGTGTAAGCGGTTGGGTGCTGATTATTCAGTTTTGAATAGGACAGAATATAGTTATATTGACCACACGTGCCCATGAACATGTATTGACAATTGCTGCATTATTATGATTTGACCATTTTTATCACACCTAGGAAAGCTGCGACAACAAAGAACTAGTTTGTATTTTCAAAGAGTGCCTTTCCTCTTCCATGCCAGAAAATACTTCGGCCCTAACAATAAATACTAACAGTTTACAGAGCTCTTCTAGTGACACCCACATTGAACTAATGCTCCCACAGCTGGGACGATGACGATGGTGGTGGTAGTGGTAGCACCGCTGTCACTACTACTGCTACTGCTGCTGCTGCTAGACATTTTATTCTTTTAACTTCATGCGTATGAGACTGTTGGTGTCTGGGGAGTTGTTGTGACAATCGCCTGGTCAAGATTATAAACAAGTAATCAGTATTTAGAGCTCACCGCAAAGGGGTCGACAACTTGAGCCCCATTCTTTTAGTGATTTTAATCATTAGACTACTGCGGCCATATTCGAGGACTTTTTATTTAGTCGATCAAACCCCTGTACTATCTTTTTTTCTAAGCCTGCTAACATACATATATTATTGATCTCTTTACATTAAGTTACAAGAAATAACGCAGGCACAGCTTTATATACATACATACATGCACATACATACACACATTTTTATATACCGGGTATCTCCAAAAATGCATACCCACTTCAACAGTATTCTAATCAAAGTGTGTGTATGTATGCGTGTATATATGTGTGTGTGTGTATATATATATATATATATATATATGATTTTCTGTAATTTGTGTTGATGATTAAGCTGTTGTCATGCTTACATTTCTATAAATACTGTTAATTATTCATTTATCGATTTCTTCATTATTATGTGGCCAGAAAAAATACTTATTGATTATCAATAAGAGAAGATATAAATATATTTTTAACCTCCCTACTACTATAAATGATATGTAGTCTATTAAAAACTAAGAAATTCATGGGGTGCAGTTAAAAAATGGATCTTTAACCCTTTAGCATTTACATTATTCTATATCCTTATGGGGTCGATGAAATAAAGTACCAGTAATGCACTGGGTATTTGCTGGCCTTGTGTCAAAAGTAGAAACAATTATTCTATATACACTATTGTATTTTCACAATAATATCGAATCTATGAAATTTTGATATTATTTATTTTGAGAACAATACCTTAACATAAGTATGAGTGGTTATTACGGCTGGTTTGAACAAAAGGAGGTGAGAGAATTCTGGCTGGATACGGCTGGTTTAAATGCTAAAGTGTTATATCATTCTCTGTGAGCTGTGGACAGTTTCAAATTTTTATATGTAAGAAATACACATGTACATTATGGGTAAAAAAAACTAAAGAAACCAAAATTAAAGCATTAAAGAAGTACTGGTCCTTGATATAGACAAACGCACATACATACTTATCTATACGCAAACCAAATCCAGGGTCTTCTCACTCCAGTTGGAGGAGTCCCTCCCTGGTTGACCTCCACCGTTTCTTTCCTATCTCTGGCTATATCCGGCCATGCAAGGCCAAGGTATCAGGTCAGATCTTCATGCCACCGTGCCTTTGGCTGCCCTCTAGTTGCTCTACTGCCTTGGTATCCTCTCCGTTGCTCTAATAGTCTACTTGTCTCTGAAATGAGAGACATGGTCAGCCCATGAGACAACAGATGAACTATTAGAGTAAAATGTTTCTTCCACCAAATAAATATATATATAAATATATATATATATATATATATATATATATATATATATATATATATATATATATATATATATATATATGTATATGTATATATATATATATATATATATATATATATATAAAAAACAAAGGAAGTGTGGTAAGGAACCAGGTGGACCATAACGAATCGGAGTACTCAATACTTAGGGTAGTAGAGTAGGTAATAGGAAAATGTTCAAGACCCCGACGGCAGAGCTCGAGCTGCTTCGACGGCTATTTCTGGACGAAACGGCTCGAGCTCTGCCGTCAGGGTCTTGAACATTTTCCTATATATATCATCATCGTTTAACGTCCATTTTCCACGCTAGCATGGGTCTGGACGGGAATTGTCCCACTTGAGGCAAGATTGGTTGTCTTGCTCAGGACTGTCTGGCGGGGTTTTCTACGGCTGGATGCCCTTCCTAACACCAACCACATTTACAGTGTGGACTGGGAGGTTTTTACCGTATTACCTACATGGCCACATTACAGCGTGGACTGTGTGTTTTATTGTCGTGACACCTATACGGTTGGGTGCCCTTCCCAACACCAACCACGTTTACAGTGTTTACTGGGAGGTTTTTACTGTGTTACCTACACGGCCACATTACAGCGTGGACTGTGTGTTTTTTTGTCGTGACACCTACACAACCTCATTTGTTTCAGACTGGATGTTGTGGTACCAACATAACTTCACATTTAAGGGGGTGGTGTGGATGGGGTGGGGGTAGTGGGACGGGGATGTATATGTATTATATAATATAAAATCAAAAGATGGTTAAAAGAGTTCCATGTATTTTATTATGCGCATTTCAAAAACAAATATCATCGAGGGATGATATTTGCGTTCTCATCAGATAAAATAGAGAGACATGATATGAAGCTTAAAAAACACTTGCGAGCAGTGAAGTGTTAAATCAACATATGATTTAACACTTCACTGCTCGCAAGTGTTTTTTAAGCTTCATATCATGTCTTCCTATTTTATCTGATGAGAACGCAAATATCATCCCATGATATTTGTTTTTGAAATGCGCATAATAAAATACTTGGAACTCTTTTAACCATCTTTTGATTTTATATTATTTATACTCCAGTCCTATAAACTGTTGAGTGCTACTTATCCGATATTTGCATTGCTTTATTGTGCTACAATAAAACTCACCTCCTACATTATATATATATATAAAATCAGGATACAACCAGTTTAAAACTAGTTAGACCAATTACTCAACAGAGTGCGATACTAGGAGTAGTAGAGTATAGTAATATTATAAAGGGTTGCGATCCGACAGCTAAGCTCTTGAGTAAACAGGTAATAAACAAGTTTGGAGTTACATCTACACTTAGCGACAAAATGTGAGTCAAATACCCTCTAATTAGGTGTCCTCAGCTTCCATCTGGTTATAATCCCCAAATTACTTCTCATTAGCTAGAAAGATATTCTTTTCAAGACTTATCTTTATCTATCTAGGGCGGGTAAAATTCCCAGAGATCCATGGACTAGTTCTCTCCAGCGGTCTCTATCCTTCATCATCGCCAATATGTCCCGCATCTCCCAGAGACCCGTGTTTGTCTTTAAGACATCAACATACGTTATCCTTGGTCTCCCTCTTCCAGTGTGTCCATTTATATTTGTTCAAATCTAAAACTTCGCTCTGTTGCTACCATAACCCTTTAGTTACCAACCTGGACAAAACCAGCTCTGGTTCTATGAAATAAAACGACCCATTTTAAAGGTTTCCAATTTAAATTAAAATCTTCCAACATAATTTATATAAGAATCTTACATTAAGTCACTGTCTTAGTATTTAGTAAATCCTTCAAAATTCTTCATTAATTCATTAAAATAGAGTATATTTCATTAGAAATTTAGTCATGAAAGGGTTAAGCCTTTTGTCTGACAAATGGAGTTTCAACCACATGGTTTTAGGTTCGATCCTAGAGTGTGCCACCTTCATTATCTTCTACAGCTTCAGAAAAACCAATGCTTAGTGACTGAATTTGGTAGGCAGAAACTATAAGGAAGTCCATCATATGATATATATATATATATATATATATATATGTATATATATTCCCCCACTCACTCCCATGTATAGTGTGTGTATGTGCATATATGTGTTTGACTGTATCTTTGCTTCTTGTGAGCAGTAATGTATGTTTATGGCCTGTGTCAGTAGAAATTATGCAGCTGAGCAATTAGATGTGCACATTTGGAGGCACATGGCTTAGTGGTTAGAGCATTGGCCTTGCAATCAAAAGGTTGTGAGTTCAATTCTCAGACCAGGTGATGTGTTGTTTCCTTGAGCAAGGCACTTTATTTCACATTGCTCCAGTTTACTCAGCTGTAGAAATGAGATGATAGGGACTGGGGTCCCTATCATTCCACTGCAAAGGGGTCGTGGAGGTGCCACGGCAAAAAAGCCCCCAGCACTCACTGTAAATGAGGTTGGTGTTAGGAAGGGCATCCAGCTGTAGAAATCAAGCCAGAACCAGTTCCCGTCCCACCCTTGCAAGCAGGGAAAAAGCGGACGTAAAATGAAATGAAATGAAATGAAAGATTCATATTTTATTTTTAAAACAAACTTAGCCTGGCATTAGGAGGTGCATCCTACTGTTGTATATTATGTTACAAGGTTTTTGTCTCGGCCTGTTTTGTCATGTCCCAATGTGTACTGGTCTGAACGGTTAATGCACAGAAACTAGTGATTTCCAGGTGGTGACTGAGGAGATGGAACTGTCCATCTTTCCATTTTTTTTCTCCATTGTCCGTGTCCTCTGTGCCCCCTGTTTTGTATTTATTTATTTATATATATATACATATATATATATGTATATATGAAGGGTCGAGAGGACCCTTCAGCCATCTCACAGTGCAGCAACCTATGTAGTGTTGGTGATCTACACAATAAACACACAGTACACACTGTAAAATGGTTGGTGATAACGTCATCCAGCCATGGAAAGCTTATCAAAAAAGGGTTAGACGGACACTTCAGTTGTGCCAAAGACATGGCAACATCTTTGCATTTGGTAGAACGTAAGACCATACGTTAGCGAGGTGCAGATACCCCCAACCACTCACCCCGGCCTGACTGGGAAGTCTGTAACCTCGCTTTAATACTAACTTGAACTATGTAGGTCTATCCAACCCTTACTAGCAAGTAAAGCAGATGTTAAACAATAATGATGACACACACACACACACCACACACACCACACACACACACACACCACACACACACACACACACACACACACACACACACACACACACACACACACACACACACACAAAGAGGGAGAGAGAAAGAGGGAGATGTAAAACAATTTTGTAACATGTTTTTGTATGCATGAATGGATTGAATGGTAAATAAAGGGGCCTTTATTGTTAATTTGAAATAGAATTTATCATTCTTTATATCGTGGAACCTGAAATAGCTTGACATTTCATTCTTCTGGGTTGACTCTGTGCGTGTGTGCACGCGTGCAAGTTGATTCAGTTGACTATGTATACATTCCTTATGAATATTAATATTTTGTCATGTTCTCGAAGGGATCACTGTCATCCATAATGCTCTCACCACCCCACCAACTGTGGTCTGCTTTCCCACCTTGACAAGGACTGCTCTTCTTTGCACCCAAAAGTTTCATGGAGAAGACATCCAGCTGACACCCCATGTATGCCATGTAGCTCAGGACCCAGGAGAGAAGGATCCTCTATCTCCACCACATAGATGAGAAGCATGATCTCTTGTCAGCAGTCAGTTTTTTTTTATGTGATAGTCATGGGAGGAAGGGCAGGGCCTGTGAACCTTTACTGAGTCTCTGAGACTAGAGGGGGGAAATTTGAGGATAAATCAGAGACACTGTTCAAATATTTGCAATGGAGAGGACTTTGCAAAAGATACCCAACGGCTATGCAGAGATGATAAACCAGTATGATAAGCAAAGATAAACCAGTATGATAAGCAAAGCCTTGTATAATATTGCTTGAAAATAATTTCACATGAATATTCTTTCATTTGACACAACTGGTTCTCATGTTTCTGTCAAGAAAAATAATCTTTTAATTATATATTTTTAATTACATTAAAGAATTCACACAAAACATAACCACAAACGAAAAAAAAACAAAAAAGAAAAACATACAAAATCCAAACAAAAGAGTAAACCTGAGACATAAACGATTTCTTCAGCAAATGAACAGAACATACCACTGCTACCTTCAGCACAAAACGTGACAAACTCAAATTGCTATCTTCAATAGCTGGAAAAGTTAACTCACATATCTAACAGCTCTATTTACCAAGAATCTTTCTACCGTTTTAGACATGAATTCTTAAGAGATACTCATACACACTGTTTGTTATATTCTTCAGTTTTAGAATGTTATGTGACCTTATCACTTTACAATTGCTTTCTCTCTCTCTCATCAACATCCTCTCACCTTCTGTCACTCTCTTTTTCTATCAACCTCTCTCTCACTCTCTCTCAACCTACTTATAGGCCCACACAATCACTCTTTCTCTCTTTCTCTCTCTCTCTCTCTCTCTCTCTCTCTTTCTCTCTCTCTCTCTCTCTCTCTCATATATATGTATGTATGTATGTATGTATGTGTGTGTGTGTGCATATGTATATATATATATATATATATATATATATATATATTGATAGTCTGCAGTACTGGGACTGGGGAAGACCACATTAAAGAAGTACTTGATACATGGTAAGATGCAGAGTGGTTATATTAGTGAAAGTAAAGGATTTACCACAACCTCACCAGTTTCAGCTAGTTACCTCTTCTATATATATTCTTCAAATGAAGAGAATTCTGGCCTGAATATGGCCGGTTTAAATGCTAAAAGGTTAAGTATATTCTTAGGACGGTAGATTGGTAGTGTGGGTAGTTGTCAAACAAAATGCTTTGTGGTATTTAGTTACAATTTTCTATGTTCTGAGTTCAAACTCCACTGAGGTAAACTTCCACATTCATCCTTCTGGGTGGAGCGGGCTGATATAATCGATTTTCCCTTTCTCCAAATTTGCTGGCCATGTATCTAAATTTGAAATCAATATTAAATATATAGTCTTGAAGGAAACATGGAAGTAAGTTTTGAAAAAAAAAATTCAATTTAACACTAGGATTTACATTACTCTATATTTACTATTGTATTTTCATGGTAAAATGTTTTACCTCACATAATTATCTCTCATAATATCGAATCTATGATATTTTTATGTTATTTATTTTGAGAACAATACCTTAACATCACTGGTTATGACTGGTTTGAACAGAAAGAGGTGAGAGGATTTTGGCTGGATAAGCCGGTTTAAATACTAAAGGGTTAATAGCTGAAATAGATGAATATGATGCTTGGCTCTTAATTTTGAGATGTTTGTCAATCATGTTCTTCTTAACCAAATAATTGAGTTGGATCAAATTTTATATTGTGGATTATTTTGGATGGACATTTTCTCAATATTATCCTCATATTGTAAATTATTTTTTTCTAACGTAAGCCACATTTTCTTTTATTTTTGTTTATTTTTATTCTATTTTTATTTACTATTATTATTATTAAGGGCAGTGGATGGATTAGCAGTATCGAAAGAGCGTCAGACACCATGCTTTGCCACATAGAGTCACAACTCTTTACGTTCTGATTTCAAATCCTGCTGAGGTCAGCTTTGCCTTTCATCCTTACGGGGTCCATAAAATAAAGCACCAGTAATATTAAATCGACCCCCCCCCCCCCCCCACACACACACCATTCTACAGTTTTATTGTTTTGAAATGCCATCATCAACTCATTTCATCTCTGATTACAATTAAATTATCAATTGCCTCCTCAAATCTCTCGACTGAGTTACTCGTTATCCTGCTTCTCTCTCTCTCTCTCTCTCTCTCTCTCTCTCTCTCTCTCTCTCTCTCACAAAGTAATATATTTTTAAGAATCATAACTAACCTCTATTGACCATACTTCTCTAATATTCAATCTACAAATTCTTCCTCCACTGCCAAATCTTATACAAGTTTCAAACATGAATTAAATGCCACATGCTAAAATGACACACAAGAAAGACATTCACACAGTAGTAAATCTCAGAAACCTGGTACATCTGGTATGTTGGTTATCTCATACTGTAGGGTTTTTCTTGAGCAAAACTGATAAGATCTAGTCAACGACCAACATAAGCACCCACGTTGCATCATTTCTTCATAAATTTCCCATAAGCAATCATTTTCACTACATAACTTATGCTTGGCCTACATACATCCACAGTTGACAACTACTACCTATTACTCAAAATACTTTAGCACACAAATCTCATCTGTTCTCATAGCAGCTTTTACCGAGTTCTAAGAAAATATGAGAGTAGCTTCTTGTCCCTTAATCTAAGTGGAAGCACCATTAATAAACTCTCTAATGATTTTAGACTAGAGTCCTTGTGGGTCATCATCAGTAAAAGAGCTTTCGTGGATTTCACCTATTGAATAAAACAACTAAATCCCCCGAGACTTCATATTAGTCCTTTATCTTAGGAAAGAGTGGTTATATCTAAAATAGTTCTTTGAATATCTATGTGCTATCATCATATGTCAATTCAACCAGGAACTTTTGGAAATATCCTGTCCAGTCAACTACTCTTATTCCAAATATCTTCTCTCAGAGTCTTGATTGAGTTTTGATGTGTAATGGACCATTGTTGGTTCTGGTGAAGAGTGTTCCAGTTGATTCATTCAACAGAAACAGCCTGCTCCATTATTCTCAGGAAGATTCTGCATGACACAGGGTGTGACATGACTGATCCATTGAATCAGATATAATTCATTTTTTTTGCTGGCTGAGTAGAATGGTGCTACTGGTAACATGTATCCCAGTACAACTTGTCTCATGGTCGGGTCGTTGGCGACTAAACTGGCAACCCCACCAAGGTTTCTTGGTGAGGAGGGTGACTTTGGACATCCTGCAGGACTAAAAACAAAACCTGTCAAAGGGCAAAGGAACTCCTGGGAGCTCTTAGAGCTCTTGGAGTCACTGGCCATCCAAAACCAGCACGGCCCGCCGAAAGGCGCTGCAGTACCGGAAAAGTCACATCCCCTGACGTTACTTCCTGCTACTAGTATGCTGGTAAGCTAGTACAACGTATCTCCAGACGGATAGAGTGGGTCCGTAGCTTTGGTTAGCGACTACTCTAGTGCTTGCAACACGAACAATTAGGGCGAGGGTATAAATGCCAGGTTGGTATCTGGCGCCGGGTAACCCACCACACGGAGGAGAAAGCACCTTCTTCAAGACTTGGCTGTCAAATTCTTTCACATGTGTGTAGTAGTGGCGCCCACACACATTATTAGCTATTTGAAAAGATGATGGATTTCGCAACTAACTGCACCAGGGTTCCTGTTCCTCAGGGAACCACACTATATGGTATACCTGTTGATATAGGTCCAGCCCCTGCTTTCCCGGGTCCTGTTTCTGATCATAATGATCTCTAGAGATACGGGAATCAGTAGACAGGACCTGGGGGACAGGGAATTCTGGGGCATGAGAGTGAGATCCGTCATCTCGACAGTAGTCGAAGAATGATGATGATGATGATGATGAGAATGGAGCAACATGAAATAAAGTATCTTCTTCAATGGCTCAACATGCTGCCAAGAATCGAACTCAACTTTGTATGCAATTGTGAACCAAACACTCTAGCCATTAAGCCACGCATCTTCTATTTGGTTTATAATAGAATAAATTTATGACAGAATAACCATTTGTCTATTAACTAAACATAAAATGTCATTGCTTTTGTTGCTGGCTCTAACTATTGCTGCCATATAGTTGTTTGTTAATTTTATCTATGACTTCATCATACAAATCATTATAAATGCACCACCTGATAACATACACAACAGATGACTAGATTAATATGTCTATAAAAATATTAGATCATTCCCTTTAGTGAAGAGATTGACCTATTATAGAACTTAATTTATTCAGTCAGATTAGTTTACTACCAACCAGCTGATATGCCAATCAATTTTCTCCATTGAGGATGAAGAGGCCACGGGTAAATATATATATATATATATATATATATATATATATATATATATATATATATATATATATATATATATATATATACTAGCTAAACTACCTGTCCTTTGGACGGTTCAAGTAGCTTTCGATGTAGTTCATTTAACTAAACAAAGTAAATTTGAATACGTAGAAGAAAAACGTACTTTATGTAAACATGAACACCTCAGGCACTATTCCAGCGAAATAATTAATATGTAAGCTCGGTGTCATCCGTTATACCATGTAACAACAGAAATCCAGTCTAGATATAATAAACTTTTTTGACAACAGTAAAAGCGCATCATGAAATAGAGAAGTGAAGTGAATAATAGACACTATTATGTACAAAGCATAATATTGTAAAAGTTAGACATCACTTAATGTATGAACATCAAACTTGAAACGATAAATTATGCAATGTCAAATCTATAACTTAACTTAGTAATCTGTTAGAAATTGCTGGTTGTGAAATATACAAAATGATATTGTTAGTCTCAATATTTAGTCTCTTTGTTTCAAGTACAAAGAGTAAATTAAAATCCGAATGAGCTGAATTACGAAAGATAACTCTTATCTTACTTAATCA
>CAXHJY010001021.1:12500-15000 GCA_964016885.1 Eledone cirrhosa
CGTTTCTACCAGGAGTTGTGACCGGTAAATACGACCAGTAACGGAAAGACCAATTGAAAGTTTCCTTGATCCCATCTAACTATCGGCTCCTTTCCTTTATTCACTGCCAAACCTCTCCCTATTCCTTCCATATATGTATAGCATCGTCTACTCTGTATATCTTTCCCTGAAAAATTATCATTTATTGATCTCGTCTGCTTTACCGATTTAATCTCCTCTTATATATGCGATGTTTTACTAATGTTTTGTTTTCGTTTATATTTTTTAGATCAATGATATCACAAAATGGAAGCGTCTAGAAGATATTTGACTGTGTTCTTTCTACTCATCTTGTGTTTCTTCACAAGCTACGCTACCGGTATACGTTGTCCGATTAAGTGTAAATGCATCGGGAAAATGATTCAATGCGTGTCACCTGTATTTCCACTACATATACCAAACAACCAGATAGATGAGGTTTTAATTCAAGGTAAACTCGGAATCATTCCAGAAAAGGCGATTGTTTATGAAGATTTATTAAAGTTATCCATAAACGTGCATTGCATTGAAGAAATTAAACCACGGGCTTTCGCGGGTATTGTGAAAACCGTTGTGTTCGCTGCAAGAAACATTTCTAAAATCCATCAAGATGCATTTAGTGATATAGATTGTGAGCATTTTCTGTTTCATGATTCCTCCATTAAAATTTTACCTAGCTTTGCCTTCAGAACCCTCAGCTGCAAACAATTTAGATTGAGTGATTCAAAAATTGGTACACTTGAAACTAATGCGCTTAGTATTTCCGAAACTAATGAAGTGATTTTGACCCATAACGAATTCACATGTATCAATAACAATGCGTTTGGTTTGAACAAGAATGTGGACGTTAGCTTAAATAAGATACACCATTTTCTCAAACAACAAGCTCCGCCTAAAGTATTCCATCATAACGAAGTAATCTGTGATTGTTCTCTAAAGTGGATTTATGATAAAAACTCTACCAATATGAGAGGAAATACATGTTTGAATTATAAAGAAAAACTGATGAAATTTGATTTGTTTTCTTCGTGTAACGAAACAAAAGTATTAGCAGAATGTCCGACACAAGGTGTTTCTAATGCAAACACAATTAATGTATTGCTTAATTATCTCCTCCTAGTAATAACGTACATAGTTTATAGCTGTTGGTGAAAGAGTTTAATATAATTGTTTCTACTATTGACACAAGGCCAGCAATTATCCCAGTACATTACTGGTACTTTATTTTATCGACCCCGTAATGATGAAATACAAAGTTAACCTCGGCGGGATTTGAACTCAGACAATACGAGGTTAACTTTGCCTTTCATTCTTACGGGGTCGATAAAATAAAGTACCAGTAATGTACTGGGATAATTGCTGGCCTTGTGTTTAGTATAATTGTTTCTACTTTTGGCACAAGGCCAGCAATTACTGGTACTTTATTTTATCGACCCCGTAAGGATGAAAGACAAAGTTTAATATAATAACAAATCGTTCTTGTATTATATATATATATATATATATATATATATATATATATAATATAATGAAATTTCGTTTCACTTTTCCAAATATATATATATGTGTGTGTGTGTGTATACACACATACATACATACATACATACATACATACATACAACTAGTTAGGAAATTACAAGTACAATCCATTAATGGAACAGTAAAAATATGTAAAACATTCCAAAAATGTTGCATCTAATAACTGCATATACACACGTACAGATACAAAGCATATACACATGTACAGATACAAAGCAAATACACATGCACTCATACAACTCAAAACATCCACATCCACACATACAATAACATCCATATCTACACATGCATACATATCTACCTAGTTGATGTTGTGTAAATTCCAATGAGAGCGTCTTGTGTCTATGTTAGAAACCGACTCTCTCTCTCTATTGGTAAAACTTTGTGAAATTATAAAACCAGAAGAACATACATACATACATACATACATACATACATACATACATACATACATACATACATACATGGTGGCTGCCAACTCGTTTTCGAGTACAGCCACTATTTTATATCCATGTAGGAGAACCCCTACCGATACGCTGAACGAGTGTGATTTTTTAGTCCAGCCAGCGACTTGAAAACTCTGGTACAAACACTACACTTGTGACAATTATTGACACAGTGCTGGGCCCATGGTACCATATGACGACAAGTGCAGAGAGATCTCCAGATATAACGCAATGCCTGTGCCGTGAAGCATTTATAGTGAGCAAAGGCACTGCACAAAGCCAGTCCCACTCTCTTAACCAAGATGATATTTACCAAAAAGAAGAACAAGTCAACATCATTAGATACCATCAGGGTTGCAGGTGTTATATCAGAGTTTTCCTTCTCCTAGAATTCTGCCTTGACAAAGGCTAAGGGGTCATCTCTCCCGGTGATTTTGGATGGCCATTGACTCTTAAGAGCTCCTTTGCCATACATACATACATACATACATACATAC
>CAXHJY010001021.1:42500-47500 GCA_964016885.1 Eledone cirrhosa
ATATATACACTCAATCTTACATTCATATTTACATGCTCATATATGTATTTTTATATTTAGAAATAAATACCAAAACCTATATAGACACTCATCTACACATATATTCAAACATATACGCTTACAAAAACAGATGATAATAGTATGGGGGAAAGGGGGGGTTTGGAGAAGGGGATCAAAGTAAATATATGTTTCAAGAAACATATAATATTTTCCATATCTTAATTCAATGTATGTTCTTACATATTTTCAGTGCTAGGAAATACGAAATCTATGCATCACAAAACAAAAAGGTATACCATTAATCATATGTTAACTAAACCAAAGATAGTCAACATATTGATTTCCAAGGTGTAAATTAGTTAGGTTTATAATATTTGAAGCAGAATTATGAAGTCAAACAGTAGTAGATTATTAATTACAATATAACTAAATTAAAGTTAATAACGTTATGGTATCAATATTAGGAGATGAATTTAGTAATAGGGAAAAGAAACCCAAATAAAAATAAAATAAAGTATTACATCGGTAGTAGCATATAAATTATATGTTAACTAAATTAAAAATTATATATTTATTTCAATAGTATACGTTAATTAGTATATGTTAATTAGGTATACAATACATAAAGCAGATATTGTATTTCATCAATAGCATAATATAATTATATGCAAATAAAAATCAAAATTAATACGCATACATATACATATACATACACATACACATATATATACATATACATACACATATATATATATATATATACATATATATATACATACATACATATATAGTCACATAAATATACATACAGATACACATACAACACACACATATACATATACATATAGATATACATATCTTTTTCAAAAAATTTGCACAGAATATATTAACTAGGTATATATCCAAAACACCTCCCATTCTATGATTACTTGACATTCTGCAATTCGTCTGTACAAGGATACTAATTTTAAGCAAATTAAAATTAAAGTTTTAGGTTGATTAAAACTAAAACCAAATAATAAATATATTTCCTAAATGTATATTAATTAGGTCTATAATACTAAAAATTCTTTCTCCGTCATAGGATACATGATATTATTTTGTTATATTTTATCTGTAAAAGAATTATAATAAAAAAAAAAAAATTATAATAAAAGGTTAAACTAAATTAAAAAATTATAATAAAAGGTTAAAATAAGTTAAAATTAATATATAAATTAAATTACTGAATATATATTAGTAATATTTAAAGGTTTTTCAAAATTTATGATTACATAATATTTTCTCATCTGTAATAAAATATTAATTAAATTAAATTTATAGGTTAACTAACATTTAAATTAAATTAAATTCTAGAATAATGTTATTAATTAGGTTTATAATATTTAAATGTTTTTTTTAGTTTATGATTACACGATATAATTAATTCCTGTCTTTTATTTAATAAGATATCCCTAGACTTCATTATTTCAAATAGTTCTTGGGAACATAATCTACATTCCTTTCTATTATTTTGATAAGGGGTGGCTCTTTTGAGCACACTCCAGGTCAAATCATATTTTATATTTTTATTTTTATAACTATTGATTTTTTCTGCTAGAGATGTTGTAAATCTATCCTTAAAAACCTTGCATATAATATATCACTTAGAATTTCTAACCTTTCTTCTAACCAAGATGTATTTGATAAAAATGCGACCTTTTATAATGAAGCTCTAGATAGAAGTGGCCACAAAAATAGATTAGTGTATATACCTTCTACTAAAAATACTGAAAGCATACAGCATAATATTACCAACAAACACCAAATGAAAAGTACACACCTAAATGCCACCCACAGTATACCCCAAAATACTAAATCTTCTAATATAAAGTATAGTAACCCTCAAAAAACTACTCATCATACGACTATAATAAATATTAATAATAAAACTCCTAATAAAAAAGATAAAACACCTAAATCTACAAATATAACTAAAAATAGTGGTGGTGAGATCATTAACATTATTCCTCCTAGTAAAAATCATGATACAACATATAAAAATAATAAAAATAATAAACAACATAGAAACCGTAATAGACGAGTTACTTGGTATAATGCTCCTTTTAATTTACAAGTTAAGGATAATATTGCTAAAAAATTTTTTTATATCCTTGAGAAAAACTTCCCGCCAAACCACAAATACCATCAAATCTTAAATAGGTCTACAGTTAAATTCTCATACTCTACAACAAATAACATAAAACAAAATATAAGTGCATATAATGCATATAAATGTAAGAAAACCATAAGTATACCACCAGTACATCAAATTAACAATAATATCTCCTCAAATACAGAATTAACGAAAGGATGTAACTGTAGAAACAAAACAAACTGCCCATTAAAAGGGAATTGTCTTGTTAACAACATAGTCTATAAATGTAATGTTAAAACTAAAGATTCTATTTGCTCATATATAGGAGCTACCTCTAACAATTTTAAGACAAGGTATAATACCCACAAACATAGCTTTAAAAATGCCGCACTGGCTAATACAACATCTCTAGCAGAAAAAATCAATAGTTATAAAAATAAAAATATAAAATATGATTTGACCTGGAGTGTGCTCAAAAGAGCCACCCCTTATCAAAATAATAGAAAGGAATGTAGATTATGTTCCCAAGAACTATTTGAAATAATGAAGTCTAGGGATATCTTATTAAATAAAAGACAGGAATTAATTATATCGTGTAATCATAAACTAAAAAAAACATTTAAATATTATAAACCTAATTAATAACATTATTCTAGAATTTAATTTAATTTAAATGTTAGTTAACCTATAAATTTAATTTAATTAATATTTTATTACAGATGAGAAAATATTATGTAATCATAAATTTTGAAAAACCTTTAAATATTACTAATATATATTCAGTAATTTAATTTATATATTAATTTTAACTTATTTTAACCTTTTATTATAATTTTTTAATTTAGTTTAACCTTTTATTATAATTTTTTTTTTTTTATTATAATTCTTTTACAGATAAAATATAACAAAATAATATCATGTATCCTATGACGGAGAAAGAATTTTTAGTATTATAGACCTAATTAATATACATTTAGGAAATATATTTATTATTTGGTTTTAGTTTTAATCAACCTAAAACTTTAATTTTAATTTGCTTAAAATTAGTATCCTTGTACAGACGAATTGCAGAATGTCAAGTAATCATAGAATGGGAGGTGTTTTGGATATATACCTAGTTAATATATTCTGTGCAAATTTTTTGAAAAAGATATGTATATCTATATGTATATGTATATGTGTGTGTTGTATGTGTATCTGTATGTATATTTATGTGACTATATATGTATGTATGTATATATATATGTATATATATATATATATATGTGTATGTATATGTATATATATGTGTATGTGTATGTATATGTATATGTATGCGTATTAATTTTGATTTTTATTTGCATATAATTATATTATGCTATTGATGAAATACAATATCTGCTTTATGTATTGTATACCTAATTAACATATACTAATTAACGTATACTATTGAAATAAATATATAATTTTTAATTTAGTTAACATATAATTTATATGCTACTACCGATGTAATACTTTATTTTATTTTTATTTGGGTTTCTTTTCCCTATTACTAAATTCATCTCCTAATATTGATACCATAACGTTATTAACTTTAATTTAGTTATATTGTAATTAATAATCTACTACTGTTTGACTTCATAATTCTGCTTCAAATATTATAAACCTAACTAATTTACACCTTGGAAATCAATATGTTGACTATCTTTGGTTTAGTTAACATATGATTAATGGTATACCTTTTTGTTTTGTGATGCATAGATTTCGTATTTCCTAGCACTGAAAATATGTAAGAACATACATTGAATTAAGATATGGAAAATATTATATGTTTCTTGAAACATATATTTACTTTGATCCCCTTCTCCAAACCCCCCCTTTCCCCCATACTATTATCATCTGTTTTTGTAAGCGTATATGTTTGAATATATGTGTAGATGAGTGTCTATATAGGTTTTGGTATTTATTTCTAAATATAAAAATACATATATGAGCATGTAAATATGAATGTAAGATTGAGTGTATATATATGATTGTACATACATATGTACGTATATATATGTATATATATGTATATTATGTGTGTATGTGTATGTGAATGTGTGGTACGTATATGTGTATGTATATGTATATATGTGTGTGTATGTGTATGCTTGTATATAGGAATATATATATGTGTATATATGTATATATATGTATATGCGTGTTTGTATGTATGTGTATATGGGTTCTGTATATATTTGTATGTCTCTCTATTTATATGTTTATCTTCGTATCTATGTGATATATGTGTGTGTGTGTGCACGTATGCATATGTATGTGTTTGTGTGTGTTTGTATGTGTGTGCGTATATATGTATGTATTTGCGCACACTCGCATACACATATATATATATATATATATGTGAGTGTGTATGTGTGTCTGTGTGTGTGTGTGTGTGTGTATGTGTGTATATATATATATGTGTATATATGAGTATGTGTGTGTATATAGATATATATATATATATATATATATATATATATGTGTATATAGGTGTCTATGTGTGAATATATGTCTTTATTCGTATGTGTGTATTTATATATGTATATATTTAGGTGTATGTATGTATGTGTATGTATGTATGTGTATAGTTATATATATGTGTATATATGTGTATGTATGTGTATATATGTGTGTATATATATATATATATATATATATATATATATTATTCTTTATTATTATTGTAATATAACTTATGTGTATATGTGTATAAGTGAGGTTGTGTATGTATATATACTATGTGTATATATAAGAGTAATGAAATATATATATATATATATATATATATATGTGCATGTCTGTATTTTATGTGTGTGTGTATATATATATGTGTATGTGT
>CAXHJY010001022.1:12500-15000 GCA_964016885.1 Eledone cirrhosa
AGGTCAAGCAAGTATACTAGGGAGGGGGAGGGGGAGGAAGTCGAAACAATAAGTAAATCAATATGTAGTAAATATATACAATACCAAGAAAGTTAAAATTAAAAAAAAAAATTTCTGGTTACTATTCCTTCACGACAGTCATCAAGTCCCTCACTGGTACTGCTAAACTATAGAAAAGTTTACTAGGTGGGACGAAATTTTAATGAGACCATTTTAAGCGTTAGCAGTAATCAACCGAGTATATCTTACGGTGACAGGTCAACAAGTGTGTGGGGGGGGGGGGGGCAAAAATACTAAAGAAACCACCACGAAATAATAATTCAGAGTCCCGAAACTAATATGAAATAATTGCCTCCACCCTAGGCACAAGTCCAGCAACCACCCAGTGTAAAAAAATAAACTAATACGAAATAATAATTTAGAATCCCGAAAATGAATACTGATATTATCTCTAAGGGTACTGCTACGATACAAAAATTCTAGTGTCAACTACATAAATGCTCGTACGAGGTATATGAAAAATGTATACGGAAAATTAATTCAGAATAACCACCCCACCCCAAAAAAAAAATAAATACTGATATACGAGAAATTAAAGCAGAGATACCACTAAGAAATGTAGAAAGCACGGAAATGGGGCAGCCATCGGATAAGAAAGCAAGTATCTGTGGTCTATCACATCTGCTATAAAAAGCGGAGTCGGCCAATTCTATCATAGATTACGGGATGGGGGTGGGGGTACTGAGGCTACAAGGGACTGAGGGCTACCTCGGGTGGGCGAGAAAATGAAAAGGACGACGACAAAGAAGGAGGACTGGGGAGGAAGGACTAGGAAGGGATGGGGGAAGAAGGAAATATAGAGGAAATGATAAAAGATATGAAAGATCTTACGTCTACCTTTGCAAGCAGGGGTTACACATTACAAAGTCGGCAAGTGGGGTGTTACAGCCCTTGTCTACCCCCCCCCGTGTCATTATGGGTTTTGAGGGCGAGATAAGTCGTACGCAATCTGTGTTTCCATGCAGTTCCCAGTGCGTCTTTCTTGTTTAGGAGTTGGTCCGTCGAAAACAGCATTTGTAAAATTTCCACCGAGCATAAATTGCACGGACGGCGTCCTCCCGTGTAAGAATTGGCTCTGAACAGTAAGCTCTATGTGAGATCATAGGTGATATTGTTATCTTTGAGGTCCCAGATGTGGCCCGAAAGTGTGGTGGCGTAACGCCGGGCCGGGTTTCGGAACGTATGTCTGTGTTGGTATAGCCAGGTCTTGAAGTCACATCCGGTTAATCCTATATAAGCTTTGTTGGAGGTGTCCGTCCTCACATTGCACTGGTAGATCACATTACGATCTCTGCATCTGTTGTCGAGGGGGCAAATGGATCCATCAGGACAGTTGCACCTCCTGGTCGGCTCTCCACTGTATTTAGGTTATTTCTTCCATAGGGGTTGAGTTTTTTGTTGTTAGAGGAGACGATGTTTTGTGCAAAGTTTGGTATGGTGCTGTAGGAGAGTTTGATGGTATTTTTGATGATTATGTTGTGGTACCGGTGTTGTAGTTGGAAGTGTTTTTCGATGAGCCTGAAGAAAATTTTCCCGATAGGAGTTGTCACCTCGGCGTTGTGGGGAGGATTGAACCATGTTACATTGCGTGAGCGGTGGTGTCGCCTGCTGGTTCCGCTAATGGAAGCTGGACATTAGGATCCACTCCGCTTGAGGGTCTGGTTGTAATAAGGCGCATGTTCCTCGAATATCTGCTCATTAGCGGACAAACGAGATATGCGGAGGGAGATGTTTTTAACCAGGTTATTGGTGATGTTCCTAGGATGGTTTGACCGGCGCTGGATGTAGTGCAGGTTGTCGTTGGGTTTCCTGTATGCATAGTACAGATCATTATCGAGGTCACGGGTAACGTCCAGGAAGTTTACTCGGGTCAGGGACGTTTGTAGGGTTATTTTAAATCCCCAGTCGCGGAAGAAGCTGATTAATTGTTTACGGACCCGGTCTGTACTACTGGGGTTGGACCATTTAAGGGTAAGGAGCCCATCATCACGGTACAATCCACCGCCGAATGCAGGAAACATATCGGTGAGTTTAACTAGTAGGAATAATCCTATAAGATCTGTGAGCTCAGCAGAATCCGTCGCGCCCATGCTGACGTCGAAGGGTGAGTCGGGAGCTCTCTTTATCCATTTGGAGTTGTCAAAAAGTAGGACTGTCTTCCTGGCGTGGAGCATGATGTTTCTTTCCTGGTCGGTGATGGGCGCAAGTGTCTCGGAATAGTCCAAGGCAACCGTAAGTAGCGGTAAGATAATTGAAGCATAGTAACTCTCTATGTCAAACTGGATGAATTTTGTGTCTCGTTTGTCCTCCATATGCTGAACCATGAGATTACTTCCTGGGTGTTGACCCATAGGCTAAGTCTGGCGTTTTGCTTAACTTTTGGTATAACGCGGTCTAGGATTTGTTTTACAGATTCTCCCTATGTCGGACTTCGTTGAAT
>CAXHJY010001022.1:20000-25000 GCA_964016885.1 Eledone cirrhosa
ATACTGAGAATATATTCCCTTTTGTTAGGTATAGGTATGTTTTTAAGTGACATACCTATATGATGCCTTTCCATATTAATGCCGCGTGTCGGTGTGGTTGCTCAACTGTGTAGGAGGGGATTATTAGGTATAGGATTATCCAAGATGTAGTGATGGTTAATTGCTACACTGGATATGGTTGACGTACGGTAAAAGGTTACTCTACGAGTTATGGAAGAATTGTTCAAGAAACTTAGTTCCTGATCCTTCAGTATTCCGGAGTGTATATAAAGAATGAATAATAACAGGTAGACATCATATAAAGGTAGTTTATTCCGTGTGCTTACAAGTGTTTCCACGGTGGTGCTGCAGCCTAGTTACGCTACGTGCAAATTCACAAGTATTTGCAGAACTCGAATATCCAATGCTGTGACCACTGTTTCCTCAGAGCAGAATGGTAAATATACAATGTAAAAACCCTTAAGTGGGGTTGTTGGGGAAGATAGAGTGGAACAGGAAGAGAGAAAAGTAGGGAAGAAGGAGAGAGAAGGAAAGATATGCAGGGGTTGGAGAAGTAGGAGAGAGTGGCTTGTAGATATCTTAATCAAAATGTTATGGTAGGGGTTTTATTAGTTACTTTTGGAGATATGCGTAGATAGTTGAGGTCGGAATTATTTATTGCCCCAGAGGGCAGGTTCATAAATGTTGAGAGGGAGGTAGGTCAAAGGTGAGAGAGAGAGAGTGTAATGGATGTAGAGAGAATTATATAGGTAGAGAGGGGACAGATAAATATGTGTGGTGAGTGAACTTTTGGTTTTGTAGTAGTATTCTAGGAGTTGTACTGAGTTACCATGTATAGTGATAAGCAGTGTATTGTCTTGTAGTGTGGGGGGAAGAGAAGGTTGTTAGCTAGAAAGTGGTGTTGTAATTACGGGTTCGAATGTTAAGTTATTTTATAGTGAGATAATTTAGCTTTTAGTTTGTGGTTGCAGTATAATGATCGTTCAATTCTATCGTTAAGTAATTTGTTTTTGGATTTTAGTATGTAAAATAGCTCAAGGTTACATAACCTGCAGTACTTCAAACCACTCCGATATGCATTTGCGCTGGAAAGTATATCCCATTTTAAGGTGAACTGTTGGTTGTGTTCACGGAGTTGCCAGGTCTTGTTGGCGAGCGTGGTCACAAAACGGTGATTCTGATGTTTGATTGAGAATCGATGACGGTACCAGCGAGATTTAAACGATGTGGTGGTAGATCCGATATAATACCATTTCTGGTCGTCCGATTCAACCGTGCATTGGTAAACAATGTTGAACTTTAGGCATTCATTCTGCAATGGACATCTTTCAGGTAGATGGCAGTTACATGCTTTGTTGTGGGTAGCGGGTATACCATGACACCCTTAATTTAATTTTGTATATATAAATATATATATATATATATATATATATATATATATATATACAAAATTAAATGAAGGGTGTCATGTCGGCGACATGCGCCATATCCACTGTAGAATATGCTCCAAAGATTCCAATGAATAGATCCGAGCATTTTATATCAACTAGAAATTGATTGACATATATATATATATAAAATAAAAATAATTTGTAAAAGTGTGTAACAATATATTATCACTACATTATTGATAACTATGTGTAAGCACACATAGCTAGTTAGGTAACTAATTAAAGTTTAACTAGAACTTCAAACATAGATACCTTATAAATTTATTATTCTTCCATGTATATATTTCATTAAAGAAATATATTTCACCATTAATTGATCGGTAAACCACAATAGACAAATCCCGGATTGTTTAGTTGAAAGGAGTCGGCTGCTATTTCCAGTTGTCGATAACCTTATTGACGCCACTGGGTGAAGCTGGCACGATGTGTGTATTTAAAAAAAATACAGCACGTGCTACCAGTCATTCGTAGATTTGAATTTGGTGTGTAAACACAGATAGTTGAATTTTCTCCCTTGTTGAAACTTCGGTTTGGCACTGTGGTTTACCGATCGCTTAATGGTGAAATATATTTCTTTATATGAACTAGAAATTGATTGACATATATATATACAAGAAATATTAATCAATTTATAAGGTATCTATTTTTGAAGTTCTAGTTAAACTTTAATTAGTTACCTACCCAGCTATGTGTGCTTTCCACAATTTTACAAATTATTCCGTGATTGTTTCATATGTTTATTTTAGATATATATGTCACTCAAATTCTAGTTGATATATATATATATATATATATATATATATATATATATATATATATATATATATTTAGGTTAGAAGGTTCACCACTGGATAGAATTGGTCATTCCGTATGGTCAATCTTGATGTAATAATATGGAGAGTACTCAACGTAAAGCAGCTCAACCGTCTTCGTTTGTATAGTTGGTGATGTGAGAACGGAGTTAATTATTATAATAAAATAACAGGAGGCTGGACTTGTGTACATCCTTGAAAGGTTTATTATACTATGAACATTTCAATGACCGGGTTCCGTATGAATCCGGTGATATCATCAGGTATTCGAAATATAATAGATGAATGTAACTGATAAAATCCATGGGACTGAAAATCATAGACCCGAGGACGACCGACCATCTAGCATCTTCCACTTCATCCGGTCGCCCTCAAGTGCTGGCTATTCGGTCTACTTAAGGCTATCTGGTGAGGGGGAAAAAGCATATAATGTGCTGTCAACCTCCCGGTCAAAGAGAAAACAGAGACAGAGAGAAAGAAGAAGAAAAGTCAGCGTTAATGTCATGCTACAATCAGGCTAGGAATTGCCGCGAAATATGTTATTCTAAAGAACCTATATCTTAACAGAGGTATATATAATAACAGAGGTATATATAGTGGGTGTCTGCATGGTATAATGTGTGAACAGAACATTGGAACATAACATTTTTGTTTAGATTCATAGGATGAAATTTAAAAAGAATTAAATTAAAGACTGTAATTATAAATTTAAAAAAGTTAGAAAATTAAAAATTAAACAGTTTATATATATATACATATAGTATTATAATATATAAATATATATATATATATATAGAGAGAGAGAGAGAAAGAGATATGAGAGAAAGGGAGAGAGGGAGGGTGATAGATAGATAGAGAGAGAGACCGCATAATTCGTAACCAATTCTATTCACATCCATTACATACATTTGCTTTGATGCAAAGAGATACGGCCTTTTCCACTATGAGTTCAAATCCCGCCGAGGTTAACTTTGCCTTTCATCCTTACGGGGTCGATAAAATAAAGTACCAGTAATACACTGGGTAATTGCTGGCTTTGTACCAAAAGTAGAAACAATTATGTATGCAAGAAATAATATAGACATTTATAATTATATACACATATGCACATACACGAAAAAAAAAATATATATATAACCAAATGTTAAACAAGATTCATTGATTATTCAATGCATATAGTTTTACAATAGATTAAAAACACTCAACAGTTAGTTTTCTGGAGTTATTAATACTATTCAAAATATTAATAAATGCCAAGACTGTAATTGAACAATCAGCACAGTTGAGGTATGTCATACATCAATGTATGTATTTTATCTGATGAGGACATACTGAAAAAAAACACAGTGCCTCCGAAATATATATAATAAAACATATATTTTGATTTGATTACGTGAATGTCTCTATTTATTAATATTTTGAATAATATATATATATATATATATATATATATATATATATATATATATATATATATATATATATATATATATATATATATGTATGTATGTATGTATGTATATATGTATATATGTAATAGAATGAAACGAAATTTCATTTCTCATTCTTAGTACGGCACTTACTTAAATGTAAGTATGTATGTATACGTACATACATATATGTATACAGACGTACAGTAGTCTGTATGTATATATATACATGCTACTGTACGTCTGTATACATATATGTATGTACGTATACATACTTACATTTAAGTAAGTGCCGTACTAAGAGTGAGAAATGAAATTTCGTTTCATTCTATTCCATTTATCGTCTTCGGTGCGCCTGGTCGACTGATCTCACTCGATATGCAAATTAGGCTGCTCAGCCGTTAATTTTCATAAGGAGAGTATATACTTTCGGACGTTCAACCATCTGGCAGAAAGGTATACGGTGCTGACGATAGCTAATAAGCTTGAAACTAGTACATCGTTCCTGTGTCAGTGTTGAACAAAAAGGTGACGTGGTTGCCTAAATACTGTACGGCGTTATTCAGGCTGCTTGTTTGTTTACAAACGAACAAACCGAGCATTATAATAAATGTTCGGTAGACTGATACGTGCATATATATATGTGTACCTGTATGTATATATATACATGCTACTGTACGTCTGTATACATATATGTATGTACGTATACATACATACTTACATTTAAGTAAGTGCCGTACTAAGAGTGAGAATTGAAATTTAGTTTTATTCTATTCCATTCATCGTTTTAGGTGCGCCTGGCCGACTGAACTCACTCGATATGCAAATTAGGCTGCTCAGCCGTTAATTGTCATAAGGAAAGTATATACTTTCGGACGTTCAACCATCTGGCAGAAAGGTATACGGTGCTGGCGATAGCTAATAAGCTTGAATATTGAACATCGTTCCTGTGTCAGTGTTGAACAAAAAGGTGACGTGGTTGACTAAACACTATACGGCGTAATTAAGGCTGTTTGTTTCTTTACAAACGAACAAACCGAGCATTATAATAAAAGTTTCGTAAACTGATACGTGCATATATATATGTGTGCTTGTATGTATATATATACATGCTACTGAACGTCTGTATACATATATGTATGTACGTATACATACATACTTACATTTAAGTAAGTGCCGTAATAAGAGTGAGAAATGAAATTTCGTTTCATTCTATTCCATTCATCGTTTTAGGTGCGCCTGGCCAGCTGAACTCACTCGATATGCAAATTAGGCTGCTGAGCCGTTAATTTTCATAAGGAAAGTAT
>CAXHJY010001022.1:27500-35000 GCA_964016885.1 Eledone cirrhosa
TGTACAATACCCAAAATTATGATGGTACAAAAATATAAACATCTTACATGATATATAAAGTTTAACATATCATAATGGTACTTATAATCAACGGTAAGTAATAAGGATCGATAGTACAATAACAAATACAATATAAAATAATTAACATAATATAATATATAAATACTTATAATTACAAGGTTGGTAAACAGACATATATGTGGATGAGTGAGTAAGGGCCAGACAGTAAATAGAATGCACAGTAGTATTAATAAATAAATAAATAAATAAATAAATATAATCAACCGGAAATTAAAAAAACAAAAACAAAAGTATATACTTAGGTCTCACATGCAGTTAAGTAAAAACTACGGAAACAACCCCGTTAAATGACTCGAAAACCCTATTTTATAAATTAATATTAAAAATATTTAAAATATCTAATAAGGCAATACAATATTAGCATTGGTTTAAGTAATCAAAATTTATAGACGTTAATATTTCACTACAAATATATATATAAAGGAATGAAATTTTCTACTATCATTTACATAACGATATCTAAAAAACTGACTTAAGCAGAATTATGGTAGGCTAATAGGGACAAAAAAAAGAAGTGTATGGAGGATGCAAAGAAGCATAAAATCGTAGTCAATGTACTATATTAAATAATAGAAAGGAGCGTAAAAGAGGGGGGGGTTAAATATAATCATAATCTATTTGAAGGGGTTGACAATAACATTATGTGCGCATGGGGGAGGGAGGAGGGTGAAGGGGGGGGGGGGGGGGGGGAGGGCTATCCAAAGAAGAATCCAAATAAAATAAAATAAAATGAAATGAAATAAAATAAAATAATGTAAAATATATAATCAGATATATACTCGTAAGGTGTTAATAGTGAAAATTTGATGCGTAAGAAGATAGATATGGTATAGTAGCCAAAAGATTATGAGAGCTAGAATAAAGAGTTGTCAAAAACCAATGATAATAATGATGATAATGATGGTGGTAAACAAAAAAGAACCTAAACTAAAAAATAAGTAATGGAATATATCAGCTAATGGATACAATTTATACTACTAGAACCTATAGGTTTATAATAAAAGTAAGAATTAGAAATAGCGTGGGGGCAAGGAGAGAATATCTCAGACTGTCTATTAAGTAAGGATTCGCTAGAGAAAATTATAGAGTGTGTCTCGAGGATACAGAGATTACAAAATTTAGTATGTGTAGAAAGGTTATTAGAGCGTGCTACTAAACGCCAATTAAGGCTATATGGTATATTAGCCCCCTTAAGTTTAAGAATTCTACTTCAGTAGCACACTATATCTGGGATATTAAGGGGGCTAATATACCATATAGCCTTAAACCGTACGTTCAAATTTCGGTGAAATTGCTACACTTATAGATGAAGGTCCGGCGGAACCATCGGTCAAATAAATTTTCAAATAAGTTCTTGTTTTCGATTATGTCATCTATATATATAAAACTGTGGTTGTCTGTCTGTCTACTAAAACCTTCGGCACACATCTCCTCTTAAACCGTACGTTCAAATTTCGGTGAAATTGCTACACTTATAGATGAAGGTCCAGCGGAACCATCGGTCAAACAAATTTTCAAATCGACCCACGCCAAGTGTAAAAATCGAATTTGTAATGTATTGATTTTTCAGTTCAAATGTATAAATAGAGATGAGAGACGAGTTATTTCCCTTTTATGGCGTCATTTGCTTATCTATTTATGTTACGTATAAACGACGCGGTGGACCGAGAAGAACAATTTCATGCAAAGAGAAGACCAAGTTTATGGTGTAAATGGAGTCGTTAGCCTAATATTCTATTTAAAATAACCGAATGATTTCCAGCCCCGGAGTTTAAGAATGATGTAAATAAAATTGTAAACGAAAATGACAGGTTATTAAAATAGTTGTTTCTACTTTTGGCACAAGGCCAGCAATTAATCAGTACATTACTGGTACTTTATTTTATCGACCCCGTAAGGATGAAAGGTAAAGTTAACCTCGACGGGATTTTAACTTTGCCTTAACATAGTAAAAGTAAATAGTGAAGTTTTAGGCCAGTACATACGTATGCACCGACGAACATACACATACTTATACATACGCACACACAAATACATACACACACATACACGTGCGCGTGCGCGCGTGTGTGTAAACCTTATGCATTTCTACAGTATTTTCACCAAACTTAAGACATAGGTTACTCATGTACTCCGGATGGTCATGGACACTTTCATTTTTCCAGATATTGATTATAGGGCCTCCCGGCAGATAACACCCTTTAACCACTTCCTTGGAGTCGACTGAAGCACTGCAGTGCAATGCAAAAAAAACGTCATAACTTCTGGAGTTCGCAACCGATTTTCACAAAACTTGACACATGGGATACGTTTGTTCTACAGATGGATGTGAACTCTCAGAATTGGCACATATTGAGTAGGGGACCCCTGAGGGCAGGAACCCCCTTTTGGAAAAAGTCGATGAGTTTATAAAAGTATAGTTTTCGAAGCAGCAGTGAAGTATTGACATAAATGGTATACATAACTGCTATTTAATACCCGAGCAACGCCGGGTACCTCTGCTTGTATAGTATATCATTGTATACTTTATTATATTATATATTATATGTGCTACTTATAATTATATCATATTATTACCTCATGTATATTAGATATACATATTATTATTATTATTATTTGTATTCCTATCATGCTTATTTATATTTAAACTCTTAATAAGGTTTAATTTGTGGTGTTGAAGATGGATATGTGTATTGATGTATGTGTATATGTGTGTACGTGTTCGGACATATATACATATGTATATTGTACCTTTTAATTTTTGTTGTAATTTTAATATTGGAAGTTCACCGAAACATATATACAATGGCAAGCACACGTATTCGAAGTCTGTCGGAAAAAAATATGTTGTCTTATCTAATACTTACTGGCATTACGGACACAGATTAGTGCAGAGTAGAGCTTAATGTATTCATGTACATTTGCAGTGTTTATGCTAGTGTCTGTCAGACAAACTTTGTGTGATTTGCTGTTGTATTTTCATTTCAATATCCGTTGTATTTTCATTCAGGCCGATACTGCCGGCGTGATTACTGGCTACTTGAATAATGCAATGACTAGAAATTGTGTGCTGGCGTACGTGTCCGGTCAGGAAGCGAATGCAGATCGTCAATATCCTAAAAAGCATATCATAAGCGGATACACAATCTGCTGATCTTTCTCCTTCACGTACTGAATTGTTTTTCGTTATTAATATACGGAAAACGGCTACCGATTAACGAAGAATACTACCTGGATATCACCCGGCGTCTTCGCAATGATTTTCGATACGAGAGAACGTATTCAAAACTCTCAAAATTGGTAGCTGTATCCAGATGAAATGCTGACTAGTTAGTTATAGCTCATCTAAAGTTTCCTCATTTGTCTGGTACCATATTTTCTAGCACACGCCATTCTGACTTTTTTAACTGCAAAGAAGGCAACGTTGACTGCGGCGGCAGCTGGAGCCATTCCTGAAAGGTGCTACGGTCGTGGTTTCAACGGTGGAAATATTTCAGGACTAAATTCGTGAAGGCAAAATTAACATTGATCAAAAGAATTATCCAGGAGCCGCAAACAATACATATGAATTTCCACAGCCTATGGCCGAAAAGGTTATCAACAAAACTTGAATGATACTCTGTCATTTAATGAGTAAAAATGATACTCAAAGATACCATGTGTGCCTTCGTCTCCATATGCAGCTGGCCGGCTTTGCCACGTAATGTATGATTTATTATAAGTACATTTAATTTTATACACCTAAGAATTGTCTTCTTAATTTTCATCTTAATATTTTAAAGCTAGTGTTTGTCTAGTTTACCACACGTTGTGACTCCGGAGTGTACAGAAATTCCGCAGGTATTTAGTTTGATTATTTCGGCAGCATTTGACAACGTAGTTTTGTATTTGTTGCGAATAGTATACATATATATATGTATACATATGTATATATATAAGTTATTCCGGGTTCAATCGGAGGTAACCACAGTAAGTAAGGTACTCAATACATAGCAGAGTATAAATGTGTTAATATAGATGAGATTCTACAGGACTAGAACGGTTTCATTCTTTAGAAATCATCAGGAATCTGGCTGTCCAAAACAAATGTGGTATTTATATCTTTTCTGGTGGTAGGAGAGGGTGGGGAGTGGAATTGGTGGAGGTAATGGGTTGAAAGAAAGGGGAAATTCTTTAAAAGCTAATTCTTTAAAGCTCTACTTAGAGTGAGAAATGCCAAGAGAATGTTTTAAACCAGTTCAAATATTGGGTGCTTTTCATTATTGTCATGTTTCTCTTAAGCTATATTTCAGGCGTCAACAAACAACTTCACATACACACACACATATATATATACATATATATATAAATATACACATATACAAACATATACAAACACATCTACACATATACACCTGTTACATAAATACATAAATACACATACACAAATATACATAAATATATATATATATATATATATTATTATTATGTAATAAACAACATAAGGCAATTATTCTATTTACCAGTGGTTTCTTAAAAGCAAAAGGTTTTGCTTTCAATCCTCAGAATGAAAAATCCTGGTTTGTTTATTGAATTTGGATTCTAAAAACAAAAATGCAATCTATATAAAAGTGAGGCTGGAAAAGGGAGAAGGAAAGAAAAATAAAATAAAACTACACATGCAAACACACACACAAAAAAACACAAAAGCATACTTACACACACATACACATATACAATTATATAAATGTACGCATACATATATACATATACACACATATATATATAAAACGTACACCTACACACACATACACATATATACACACATATACACATACATACATTCATACATACACACACACACACATATACACACACACACACACACACATACACACACACATATAAATATATGTACATATATGTATATATACATATATATATATATATATATATATATATATACACATACACACATACACACACACACACATGTGTGTGTACAAGCATACACATACACAAACATAGCCATACATACACACATATATATACACATACATGCATTCACACAAACATACAACGTACATACATACACATACATGAATGCACTCCTCTACATATTCATGAATGCCAATTGCAGGGTAAATGTAACACAAAATCTGTCGTTTATGAGGCTAAGATAACGCCAGTTATCATCAACCAGCCAGCCAGGAGTGAGCGATATGTTGGTATGACCCAGGACAGGTTTAAAACCAGATTTTACTCACATGTCGCTTCTTTTAAGCACTCTGATAAACGAACATCAACGGCCCTCGCAAGTAAGGTATGGGATCTCAAGGATAGTAATATCCCGTACTCTATTGATTGGTCTATATTAGAACATTCGAGGGAGTACCAAAGGGGCACAAAGAATTGTTCTTTGTGCACCACAGAAAAGTATAGGATTTTGCTAAACTTGAGAGCCACTTCCGCTTGCCTTAACTCAAAGACTGAGATCTTCAGATGCTGTCCTCATCTGAAATCGCATCTGATCTGTAACTGGATTAACACTCCTATGAGAAATCAACCGCCTTGAACTCCTTCTCTGCTCTTTACTTTTGCTACGGTTTTTATTTTGCTGACTCTACCTCTGTACTCTTGTATATTTAAAAAAAAATGTTCTCCCTTACCTCCCCTTATATTTTACCTTCTCTTATGCCCCCCCCCCATATATTCTTTTTGTTTTGCCCTTCACATACCTATGTGTATGTGTATGTATTTTTGTGTGTATATATATATGTATATATATATATATATGTATATATGTATGTATTTGTGTATATATATATATATATATATATATATATATATATGTGTGTGTGCGTGTGTGTATGTATATAATTGTATATTTG
Source organism: Eledone cirrhosa (assembly GCA_964016885.1). Classification (NCBI taxonomy): domain Eukaryota; kingdom Metazoa; phylum Mollusca; class Cephalopoda; order Octopoda; family Eledonidae; genus Eledone; species Eledone cirrhosa. Next base: position 33,452 of record CAXHJY010001022.1, read on the forward strand.
TATGTGTATATGTATGTATATGAAGATTGAACTTTTTTGCTTTTAAGAAACCTCTGGTGAATGTGTTACTTTATTACTTTACTACTATATATACGTTTATGTAAGGTTCATTTGTCTTATCTAATACTGAGCTTTACACATACACACATGTATATGTGTGTGTGTATGTGTATGCATGTGTGTATGTGTACGTGTATGTGTGTATATATATATGTATATGTATATATATATATATATATGTGTATATATATATGTATGTATGTATATGTGTGCGTGTGTATTTATTTATTTTTATGTATGGGAGTGTGTGTGTGTGTTTGTATTTGGTTGTGCGTGCGTTTGATATATACATATTTGCATGTGTATAATTGTTTAGCTATGTATGTATATGTGTGTTTACGTATATATATGTGTGTGTGTGTGTGTGCGTTTATATTTCTATATTTTTGTATGTATATATATATATATATGTAGGAAGGATCGACTTTGTTGTCAAATCGGACCGAGGGAACAATGTTTTCGTTGGTCTTTCCTATTGCTAATACTATCTATCGGTCGCAACTCCAGGTAGAAGGAGCAACGTGAAATAAAGTGTCTTGCTCAAGGACATAACGCATCGCCTGGTCCAGGAATCGAACTCACAACCTTACGATTGCGAATACAATTCTCTAACCACTCAGCCACACGCCTTCATATATATATATATATATATATATATATATATATGTCTGTGTGTATATAATTACATATAGATGTGTGTGTTTATATTATATACGTGTGCGTGTTTGTGTATGTATGTGTATGTACGTGTTTATGTATTTGTATATGTATATTTATGTGTGAGAGTGTGTGTATGTGTTTACTATTTCGTATGTATGTATATGTGCTTTCGTGTGTATTACTTACCACGCGTGTCTGTCCTGTTAGCTGGGGCATGTCTCGGTGTCAAACATTTTTTAATATATATATATATATTTATATATTTTTTTCTTATATTTATTTGCGTGTGTGAATATGTAGAGGAGTGCATTCATGTATGTGTATGTATGTACGTTGTATGTTTGTGTGAATGTATGTATGTGTATATATATATGTGTGTGTGTGTATGGCTATGTTTGTGTATGTGTATGCTTGTACACACACGTGTGTGTGTGTGTATGTGTGTATGTGTGTATATATATATATATATATATATGTATATATATATATATATGTACATATATTTATATGTGTGTGTGTATGTGTGTGTATGTGTGTGTGTGTGTATGTATGAATGTGTGTATGTGTATATGTGTGTATATATGTGTATGTGTGTGTAGGTGTACGTTTTATATATATATATGTGTATATGTATATATGTATGCGTACATTTATATAATTGTATATATGTATGTGTGTGTAAGTATGCTTTTGTGTTTTTTTGTGTGTGTGTTTGCATGTGTAGTTTTATTTTATTTTTCCTTTCCTTCTCCCTTTTCCAGCCTCACTTTCATATAGATTGCATTTTTGTTTTTAGAATCCAAATTCAATAAACAAACCAGGATTTTTC
>CAXHJY010001022.1:40000-55000 GCA_964016885.1 Eledone cirrhosa
ATATAAAAGACGTAAAATAAGGAAATTATAGTAATTAACTCACATATATATATATATATATGGAGAAGAAGTTTATGAAACGGAAATGCGGGTATAAAGAATTTATTAGGTAACAATTGTTTCCATAGTGTATGGGTTACCTATACCTCGCTATTTGAATAATATAAAAATATTATCATAAACCGAAGGTAGACTGCAAGCAGACACACCATGTCGTTAGTAACATTGGAATACAAATTTACTAATTATATATATATATATATTTATATATATATATATATATATATATATATATATATATATATATATATATATATATATATATATATATATATATATATATATATATATATATATATTGTTATACATAGGGAGGTTCATATTATTATAATATTGCCAGAAAAAATAGCAGAACACAGTCATGGTTTGGTTTGCGTTTCGCTTCTGTATCTTTTATATAGTTAATTTATTTGGCAATCATTGTTGATCATAGATCGACCAACGGTTAAAAATACAGATATCAATATATATATATACAACCCGTATGGGATTGAAAGAACAAAATATAACGACTTAATTTTAAAGGAATTGCGGAAAAATTATAAAAAGGCCCCAAGTGATGTTTTATTGGATATTAATAATGATGCATTTGAAATTATCACCATATCTTGGAATAGAGCGGAAAACCGAACCTTTCATACCAAAGCAACCACGGATAAATTTTAAAGACCATAAAAGAAATTTCGAGGAGGACCTGCCAGTTAGACTTATAGCACCTTCAAAATCAGATCTTGGAATAATTAGTAAAATTACAATAGAGAGGATTTTACCAACTCTTAAATTTAGGTCATGGCTAAACCAATCGAAAGGCACTAGTGAAGTCATAGATCGGTTCACTAGTGAAAATAAAAATAATTATAAGTTCATTGAAATGGACATAACTAGTTATTATTCCTCGATAACACCTAATCTGTTAAATAAGGCGTTATCATATGTATATAAACATACTGACTTATCTAGTGATGAGATACATATTATATTAACAGGGCGAACTTTGATTCACTTTAATAATTGTTTTTACGTTAGGCACAAGGCCAGCAAATACCCAGTGCATTACTGGTACTTTATTTTATCGACACCGTAAGGATGAAAGGCAAAGTTAACCTCGGCGGGATTTGAACTCAGAATGGCAAGGGCCGTAATAATGATCTTTGGAGTAGATCAGATAGACAGAAGATTGTTGACATTACTATGGGTTCGTCTGATTCGGCGCAAGTTACCGATATTGTGGGAATTTTCATCCTTAACCTGATAAATAGAAAACTGCCGGAGATTACCGGAGGTTTTTATAGAGATGGCATACTATTTATTTTAGAAAAACATAATAATAGCGAATTAAAAACTGTAAAGAAAGTAATTATAGAATTTTTTTTAAATTACGTCCTGAAATTAGAAGTAGAAAATAATAATAAAATAGTTAATTTTTTAGACGTTACTCTTAATTTGAACTCAGGCCTTTATTATCCCTTCCATAAACTCAATGAGAATTTAAATTATGTTAGTTTTTATTTTATTCATCCTAAAAGAGTTAAGAATGCAATTGTCAACAGTGTACAGCACCGAATGTCCAGGCTATCTGCTAATAGATCCATATTTAATAGTAAGGCTGTATATTATAATGAAGCGTCACATAAAGCTGGATATAACAATAATATTGAGTATATAGAAAAAAATAATGAAAATAATATTAATTATAATTACACTAATCATAATAAAAACGAATATAAAAACAACTTGCGGAATAAATGGGGGGAAAAAATAAGAAATAGGTATGCTCCGCCAGCATCTTTAGCTATTAAAACACAGGTAGCACACTTATTTTTTAAGCTTTGGATAAATGCTTCCCTACGTCACATAAATATTACTCTATTTTCAACAGACACACAGTTAAACTTTCTCATTCAAGAACTATGAATATTGCTCAAAATATAGCATAAATAAATAATAAAATTCTTAACTTGAACCGACATATAATTAGCAATAATAACAATAATAATAACAATACATTAGTTAATGGGAATAACAATAATAGTTTAAATACTAATAATAGTAGAACACCTGTAAATAATAATGTGAATAGTTTAAGGTCTGGAAATTACATTGAGAAGAAATGTAATTGTAGAAAGCAGTCCGAATGTTCTTTACGAAATAATTGCGTTGACAAGAATATAGTATATAAATGTACCATTAAGACAAAAAATAGTATATATAACTATATTGGTGCCACTTCATATAAATTTAAGGAACGGCAGTATAATCACAGACAGTCTTTTATTAAACCAGATAAGAAATGTTCAACTTCACTTTCGCAATTAATATGGTCTTTAAGGGACAATAATATTAAATATTCCATCTCTTGGACCAAATTGAAGAATGCTACTGTTTCGCAAATTTTGCAATGTTTGTAATTTCGGTCTCCACTGAAAATTACAAGTTATGACAATTTAATCAACAAAAAAATGAATTATTCAGTAGTTGTCACCATAACATTGGTAAAACTTTCCAAGCATTGTACAAGTTTCGAAAAAAATATTGACAATTAATAATTTAATATATATATACATGTTTTTGCCTTATTGTGGTAATAATGTATTGTTAGTTATATGTATTAGAATTATTTTATTAAAAGTCTCGTTATCTTATTTTTTTATTAGGACAGTTCAATATCTAACTAGACATTTTTTATGATATTTGCAATAGATTATTTATGGTGTTCGAGATATCGCGGAATGTGTGAGTAGAGATATGTTATAAATGTTTGTACATGGTGAATGAGTTATCTTCCTTTTGTTTACATTGTCCGTAAAATGTTCTTCCTTTGGTCTAGCTTGCTGAATATTGGTTTTGAAATATGTAGATTAATAATATACAGACTATCATTAAAATGAAACTATATAAATAAGTAAATACAGAAGTAAATATAGCCTTTCAGTAAATTAATGAAATTAACTTTCGTGAGTAAATGTAACTGCAGTTTAATCCTAGAAATTAAATGAAAATTAAAGAATAGTGAAGATTTTATGAAGAGAATATCATAATTAAATAATTTGAGTAATATATGATCTAAATATATTATATGTTTTGATGGTGATTTATGTATGGTATTAGATGTTAATACATATGTAATAATTATTCAAATACGCTTTAACGATTAATTCTTTTAAAGTTGTAACAAAATATTTATAGAATATCTTACCTTAAAATTAAAAATAATACTGTATAATGAGTTAAATTAAATTATATAAATGTTTAATTAAATTATATATGTGATTGCTATAGAAAATAATCTATACTGATTAATTTTGATATGATATAAGTATAATTAGCTAATGCATAATCAAATACTAAAGATATACAATTGTTTAGTTGAATTGATTGGATATCCTATTTGATCCAGTATTTGAAAACAACGGATTTTTCTATATTCCCCTCTATTTGATGTTTCCTTTATTTTCTTTATTTTCGTTACCCCCCTCTGTTCCCTTTACTTTACTTTCCTTACACCTTCCCTCTTGTGTCGTTATTCCTCTTTCCTTTTTATATATTTCTTTTACTCATTAATCTTTTTATTTTTTATTATTTTATTAATTTATCTATTTATGTATGTATTTATTTATTTTTTCTTAACTTTCCTCTTCTTTACACCCTCTCTCATATCACTAATTTTCTCTACGTCCTTTTCTTCTTTAAGTTTATCATATTATTTGTGGTATATACACGTTGAGATTTTATGTAATAAATCACTGCCAATACTGGAATTGTATAATCAAGACCGTAGCGGTATGTCATATATCAAATCATATATTTTATCTGATGAAAACGTACTGAAAAAACAACACAAATATATATAATAAAGCATATAATTTGAATATCGTTCATTGTAAATATTTTGAATAATATATATATATATATATATATATATATTATGAAAATAAAACAAAGAAGCCTTCAATACATCAAAAGTCTTTATTAGCCAACAATGTTTCGTCCTATTAAGGACTCATCAGGGCAATCAAAACCACAAGAAGTACTATCGGCCAATACAAGCCGAAAACTCCGAAGAATATGGAGTGTACATACACTAAAGTATTGGAAGATTATGGGTAAAAATATATAATAAAAATCACTAAGGAGGTGGATAACATTTTGAACCATATTACAAATATAGTCCAAAGCAAAAAAACTAAAGGTGGTTATATAGAGCAGGAATTATAGTACTATATATAATACAATATAATATAATATAATATACTTGTAACAATATTAAAATTAAAATTAAAAGGCACAATATACATATGTATATATGTACGCACAAGTACGCACGTATACATATACATCAATACACATTTCCATCATTAACAGCACAAATTAAACCTTATTAAGAGTTTAAATATAAATAAGCATAATAGGAATAAAAATAATAATAATACATATATCTAATATACAGTATAACATGAAGTAATGAAATGATTAAAAGTAAAACATATAATATATAATAAACTATATAATTATATAATATATAATATAATATAATAGATAATCTCCGATTAATTTACACAAACAATATAGATGTCACAATAATACTATAATAATAATATAATAACATATAATATATAATGGCATGTAAGTTAACAAATCAATTCATGTAGAGTTACAGAGTAGAGCAGAAAAAAATATATATTGTACAATACCCAAAATTATGATGGTACAAAAATATAAACATCTTACATGATATATAAAATTTAACATATCATAATGGTACATAAAATCATCGGTAAGTAATAAGGATCAATAGTACAATAACAACTTCAATATGAAATAAAATAATGAACATAATATAATATATAATTACTTATAATTAAAAGGTTGGTAAACAGACACATATGTGAATGAGTGAATAAGGGCCAGACAGAAAATACTATGCACAGTAGTATTAATAAATAAATAAATAAAATCAAACGGAAATTAAAAAACAAAAACAAAAGTATTTACTTAGGTCTCACATGCAGTTAAGTAAAAACTTAGGAAAAAACCCAGATAAATGACTAGAAAACCCTATTTGATAAATTAATATTGAAAATATTTAATATACCTAATAAGGCAATACAATATTAGCTATGGTTTAAGTAATAAAAATTCCTAAACATTAATATTTCACTATAAATATATATATAAAGGAATGAAATATTCTACTATCATTTACATGTTATACTGTATATTAGATATACGTATTATTATTATTTTTATTCCTATTATGCTTATTTATATTTAAACTCTTAATAAGGTTTAATTTGTGCTGTTAATGATGGAAATGTGTATTGATGTATATGTATATGTGCGTACGTGTGCGTACATATATACATATGTATATTGTGCCTTTTAATTTTAATTTTAATATTGTTACAAATATATTATATTATATTATATTGTATTATATATAGTACTATAATTCCCGCTCTATATAACCACCTTTAGTTTTTTTGCTTTGGACTATATTTGTAATATGGTTCAAAATGTTATCCACCTCCTTAGTGATTTTTATTATATATTTTTACCCATAATCTTCCAATACTTTAGTGTGTGTACACTCCATATTCTTCGGAGTTTTCGGCTTGTATTGGCTGATAGTACTTCTTGTGGTTTTGATTGCCCTGATGAGTCCTTAATAGGACGAAACATTGTTGGCTAATAAAGACTTTTGATATATTGAAGGCTTCTTTGTTTTATTTTCATAATTCTTCGGCTCTGTTTAATTACATTGAGCTATACCTTTTACTGTCATTTCTATAATACGAAGAGGGTGTTTAACTCCAACACGCTCCAGTATTTTAATCCTTGTCACTGCTCCCGATTGGTTGAGCTTCCGCCTATATACTGGTGTTTTTGCCTTTATATATATCTGACAGTATGCTAACAAAGAGTTACCTGCCTTTATCTCTGAAGAATATTCCCACCCCCTCTAAGAATACTTACGAAAAACCATTGATTGCTAGTGGTAACTCCTTCGTAAAAAGGATTAGATGGCGTGCTTTCCACTATGATATTAATAGGAATAGGAAGGACCCCAGGAATAGAACAAATTTTAATAACTATGGCTTCAAAACTTATATGAGCCCACCACATAATGTTCTATTAGATAATTGTGAAAGTGACTTACTCTCTCTTGTCAAAAATATTAAGTATAGGCCAAATAATAGACATAGAAATTATAATAAATTTGATAACTTCCAGTCTAGACTTAAAAATATTGTTAAGGGTTTTAGTGCGAATAAGTCTATTATTGTCCCGGCGGATAAGACTAAGAATCTATACTCTATGGATTACAGTGCTTACCGTGACTTTCTTTATAAGGAGCTGCATAGAAATTATAAAAAGACTACGCTAGATAATTTGAACCATATCAATTGTGAGGGTCTTAAAATAGTCTCGGACCTCGGGCTTGATAAGTACACCCAGCCATATTACCCTAGAGAACCGAGATTCACTATTAAGGATCATAAGGTAGACTTCATTAGTAACCCCTCTGTTAGACTCATCTGTCCTTCTAAGTCCGATATAGCCATAATCAGTAAAAAAATCCTTGACCTTATTATACCAGATGTTAGGGATAAAGTTAATTTTAACCTATGGGGGAACACTAAGGAAGTTATACATTGGTTCTCTGGGATTAATAAACTTGAATCTAATAAGTTTATCCAGTTCGATATTGATGTCTACTACACATCGATTTCACCCATCCTCCTCAATAAAGCCTTAATGTTGGCCATGACAGTGTCCAGCCTTACACGATCACAGGTAGATATTATACTAGCAGCCCGTAGAACTATTATTAATTTTGAGGACACATCTTGGACCCGTAAAAACACGCCCAACAATTTCTACGTTACAATGGGTTCGAGTGATTCGGGCCAGGTAACTGATCTTGTTGGGTTGTTCCTCCTAAATGAACTATATGTTACCTTTCCGCACTTTAATGGCGGACTATATCGTGATGATGCATTGTTCGTAATTAACTCTAGCACCAACAATGTAGAACATAATAAGAAGAAGCTTTATAAGTTTATTTAAAAGCTATAACCTTTCGATCACGATAGATAGAAACGATAGAGCGGTCAACTTTTTAGATGTGACTTTGGACTTGGTCACTAATAGTTTTAAACCCTTCTATAAGCCTAATGAAATACTTTCTTATGTTAGTCCGAATTCTAACCACCCCAAATCTATCATAAGCTCTATAATTAAGAGTGTATCTAATAGGATTTCCACACTCTCTAAGGACGTAGGAATATTTAATGAACATGCGGAGTACTATAATAATTCCCTAGCTAATTCCGGTTACTCTAGTAAAATACATAATAATAATAGTAACCTTAGAAATTCTCCGCTTACTTATAATAATAATAACATAATATCCCATAACATGGCCATGAATGGGAGTAGGAAGCATAATAATCGTAGAAATTACATAGGTGTATCTGAACCCATCCATAAGTTAACCCACCGGACTCGTAATAGGGAATCAAGTCGAACCCTCTGAGCGCTCACTCATTGGTGATGATTTTGCTAGATCTAATTCTAATAATGTTGTTTCTACTGATCCTATTATTGGCCCTAATCCTTTTGATAGGATTCCAGACAGCAGCAGATCTACTAGAGGTAGAAACATTAAGAGATATAATGGAATTTTGGCTGATTCTAATAATGCGGTTTTAACTAATCCTTGTAATAACCCTATCTTAATAATGGGATATTAGATAATGGTAGAGTCGGAAAGGATAAAAATAGAAGGAGACTAAATACTTATTTTAACCCGCCATATAATCAGGAAGTATTAACTAATATCCCTAGGTCTTTCTTTTCTATCTTAGAGAAACATTTCACCCCTTCTCATAAATACCATAGTATTTTTAATAAAAATGTTATTAAACTTTCATTCTCTACCACCCCTAATATTAGTTCTCATTTAGCTAGCACTAACAATAGGAAAATTAGGGATGGATACTCCTCTCTACATACTACTAGTCTGAACAGATCTGGAAATGCCTTACCACCAGAGCAGACCTTATCTAATAGTAATCCTACGTTTAATGCATCACTACTTCAGCCAATCAATAGCACCCGGAAGTGTAACTGTAGAGTGAGTGCTAACTGCCCTTTAAACGGTAACTGCCTCTCTAAGAACATCGTCTATGCTTGCGTAGTTATAACTAATTCCTCTAATAGAACTTATATAGGCTCTACATCTAACACTAGGTTTAATTCTCATATCTCTAATTTCAAACATGTTAAGTTTAAGAATTCTATTTCTTTAGCACCCTATATCTGGGATCTTAAGGGGGCTAATATACCATATAGCCTTAATTGGCGTTTAGATGCACGCTCTAATAACCTTTCTACACATACTAAATTGTGTAATCTCTGTATCCTCGAGACACACTCTATAATGTTCTCTAGTGAATCCTTACTTAATAGAAAGTCTGAGATATTCTCTTCTTGCCCCCACGCTATTTCTAATTCTTACTTATATTATAAAACTAAAGGTTCTAGTAGTGTAAATTGTATCCATTAGCTGATATATTCCATTACTTATTTTTTTTAGTTTAGGTTCTTTTTGTTTACCACCATTATTATCATCATTATTATCATTGGTTTTTGACAACTTTTTATTCTAGCTCTCATAATCTTTTGGCTACTATACCATATCTATCTTCTTACACATTAAATTTTCACTATTAACACCTTATGAGTATATATCTGATTATATATTTGATATTATTTTATTTTATTTCATTTTATTTTATTTTATTTGGATTCTTCTTTGGGTAACCCCTCTCCTCCCCCCCCCCATGCACACATAAACTTATTGCCAACCCCTTCAGATATATTATGATTATATTTAATCTCCCCCTCTTTTATGCTCCTTTCTATTATATAATACAGTATATTGATTATGATTTTAAGCTCCTTTGTATCCTGGATACATTTCTTTTTTTCTGTCCCTATTAGCCTACCATAATTCTGCTTAAGTCAGTTTTTTAGATATCGTTATGTAAATGATAGTAGAATATTTCATTCCTTTATATATATATTTATAGTGAAATATTAATGTTTAGGAATTTTTATTACTTAAACCATAGCTAATATTGTATTGCCTTATTAGGTATATTAAATATTTTCAATATTAATTTATCAAATAGGGTTTTCTAGTCATTTATCTGGGGTTTTTCCTAAGTTTTTACTTAACTGCATGTGAGACCTAAGTAAATACTTTTGTTTTTGTTTTTTAATTTCCGGTTGATTTTATTTATTTATTTATTAATACTACTGTGCATAGTATTTTCTGTCTGGCCCTTATTCACTCATTCACATATGTGTCTGTTTACCAACCTTGTAATTATAAGTAATTATATATTATATTATGTTCATTATTTTATTTTATATTGAAGTTGTTATTGTACTATTGATCCTTATTACTTACCGATGATTTTATGTACCATTATGATATGTTAAATTTTATATATCATGTAAGATGTTTATATTTTTGTACCATCATAATTTTGGGTATTGTACAATATATATTTTTTTCTGCTCTACTCTGTAACTCTACATGAATTGATTTGTTAACTTACATGCCATTATATATTATATGTTATTATATTATTATTATAGTATTATTGTGACATCTATATTGTTTGTGTAAATTAATCGGAGATTATCTATTATATTATATTATATATTATATAATTATATAGTTTATTATATATTATATGTTTTACTTTTAATCATTTCATTACTTCATGTTATACTGTATATTAGATATATGTATTATTATTATTTTTATTCCTATTATGCTTATTTATATTTAAACTCTTAATAAGGTTTAATTTGTGCTGGTAATGATGGAAATGTGTATTGATGTATATGTATACGTGCGTACTTGTGCGTACATATATACATATGTATATTGTGCCTTTTAATTTTAATTTTAATATTGTTACAAGTATATTATATTATATTATATTGTATTATATATAGTACTATAATTCCTGCTCTATATAACCACCTTTAGTTTTTTTGCTTTGGACTATATTTGTAATATGGTTCAAAATGTTATCCACCTCCTTAGTGATTTTTATTATATATTTTTACCCATAATCTTCCAATACTTTAGTGTATGTACACTCCATATTCTTCGGAGTTTTCGGCTTGTATTGGCCGATAGTACTTCTTGTGGTTTTGATTGCCCTGATGAGTCCTTAATAGGACGAAACATTGTTGGCTAATAAAGACTTTTGATGTATTGAAGGCTTCTTTGTTTTATTTTCATAATTCTTCGGCTCTGTTTAATTACATTGAGCTATACCTTTTACTGTCATTTTTATAAAACGAAGAGGGTGTTTAACTCCAACACGCTCCAGTATTTTAATCCTTATATATATATATATATATATATATATATATATATAATTAACAAATAGAAACTATATTTATAAAACCATATTTATTTCATTATACATATTTCAAGGATACCAAGTTAAACCATGGTATGCCTTCATCAGACAAAATACAATATATACCAGTTTTATAAATAAACATTGACGTACCCTTTCAAAATGTGACCGTTACTTTTGGAAGACATCAGGATAGTGGTTTGTTTATTTTAGTAAGTTGTAGTGTTAAGGATAAGTAAAATGACGGAGAGCGAGAGAGAAACGTGGAGAAAAGAAAGGGAGAGATAAATAAAGAAAAAGAGGAAAGAAAAAAAAGAAAAAAGAAAAAAAGAAAAAAGAAAAAAGAAAAAAAAAGAAAACAGAGGAAAACAACAGAGATATATCAAACCACCAGACAGAGAGAAAAAACTCAAGAGAGAGAATATAGAGATAGAGAGAGGGGGAGAGAACGAAAACCTTAAGTCATGTCATATTAAGTTGAGTCAACAATTGAGATGAAATGAATAAATAAAATTAGAAATATTAATATTCATGAATGGAATATACATATATAATATGAGAAATTAATCATTGTTTAATTATGATTAGATATTTAGTTTAAAATTTGAGATCAATATATTAAAAATTGGAATTTAAACATCACAAAATATATATATTGCTAGAGAAATTATCTATCGTATAGCACGTACATATAGGCAAAGATACATAAATATATTTATACACACACACTCATAAAATACACATTATATCTACTCCCGCATATAATATATATATACAAAGCATAAGTGATTGTTTTATTACTGCTATACATTCCTTGTGTTATTAAATAAAAATTCTTAGTATATATATAAATATATAGGATTAACTTTCATGCATTTATGGCTGTTAAATTATGCATATATGCAATCAAAACTGCATGGGTAAGCATGTACATGTACATGTACACAATTCTTAGCTATACATATATAAATATGTGTGTGCATCTTCACCCAATTGGTAGACACGCGTCACTCATGCATATATACAGATAGACATATAATCATAAAAAAGCATATAACACATGTATATGTATGTTAATACACATATATAGATACATAGTCGTATAGAGATAAGTATACATCAATATATTACATAGTACAATTGAGTATATAAAATACAAAATGATTATATTTTGGAAATATAATTATATCAATATAACTTAAAATTCTACAAATATCAACATATTAAAATATTTTAAAATATTATAGAATATTTTAAGTTAAAATAATATGTTTAATAGATTTAGTGTAGAAATTTATCTTACGTATATTTTAATGAAGATATTGAAAAGATAAACTTTTGAAAATTATGAGAAGCTATAAGAATAAAAACCAACCTAATAAAGGTTACACAAATTTGTTAGGTGGTTTATATGAAGGGCTTTACCTATCACTTCCCATTTTAAAGTGTATGGTATGTTACTTGATTTTAATGAGTGTATGTATGTCGATAGTGAGGTTACGTTGGTAAGTTTAGGGTTTCTGATCGAATGAAGGTGTGAATTATATCTGGACTTAAAGCTATTCGATGTTGAGCCTATATATACTTTCGAGATGTGATTAGCGGTTACAGTACCGGAGTAGATTTTGTCTTTATTTAGGCAGTTCTTATTTAATGGGGATATCTTGTTAGGCCTACAATTACAATTGTTTTGGTAACTAGTATACTGGTTAAGCGGGTATGCATTTGAGTTGTTGTTTCTGTTTCTACTTCTAGTATTATGATTATCGTGAGTATTATTATTATTGGTATTATTAGTGTGACTTGCTGTATGGTCTTGTACTGTGTTATTGTTCAGGTTATTTATATGCTAAACATTATTACTTTGGTGTAATTTGAAGTACTTTTTAATCTTTCTCTTGTTGGTGCTGGCTATATGTCTGCTATGTTAGGTGTGGTGGAGTAGGATAATTGTGTTTTTGTTAAATAGGTTGTTGTATTTATGGTTAGTGGGAAGTTTTTCTCTAGAGTAGAGAGGAAAGTTATGTTTGTCGATACATTTAAGTTGAACGGGGGGTTAAACAACGTGCTACTTCTTCTATTCTTCTTATCGGTGTTATTCATACTACTGTTTAGTGTGGTGTTAGGTTCCTTCTTATCAATATTTTCCTTTCTGTGGTGTTTCTTATGATTATTTTCTGTGGTGTGATTTAACTTTTTTATGGTGACTTTTATATAGGAGTCAGGATTTTCAAAACGATGATCATATTTACTTTTATTCATGGCAATGTTGTGTGAAATTATATTAGGTTATCTATGGGTGGTTGACGATTTAGGTTTAAATTTAATTTTAACTCTATGCCCAGAACGGGCTAAGGCTTCATTATAGTATTGGGAGGTACTATTAAATGTATTCTCGTTGTAAGAAAGGCTAGAGATTCTATTAGATACCCCTTTAATGATTGAGGTCAGTACATGTTTAAAGTGGGTAGAGTTGGTATTAACATAGAACAGTTTTTGATTAGATTTATGATAAGATGTGTATTGTTTAGAGTCTAATTAGTGAGTGACGTCCAGGAAGCTAACATTGTTGGTGTTTTTATCTAAAGTGATACCTAAGTTATAGTTTTGAAATATTTTATGTAATTGTTTTATAGTTCTTTCTATATTGAACTTTTTATACTCTAAGAAAAACGGTGCGTCGTCTCGGTAGAGGCCACCGTTGAGGTAAGGTAGGTTCTTGTGTATTTCATTTAAGAGAAATAGACCGACATATCGGTTACCTGTGCCGAGTCACGAGATCCCATGGTGATATCGAAGTTGTTGGGTGTATTCTTGCGGGTCCATAGTTGGTGTTCAAATTTAATTATTGTTTTCCTGGCCGCAAGGATTATATCTACCTGGAATCTAGTGAGTTCACTATTGTTCATGGCCATTATTAATGGTTTATTTAGGAGGATAGGTGAATTAGAGGTTTAGTAGAAGTGTATATCAAATTGGATGAATTTCTTCTTATTATTTTCATTAATACCATTAAACCATTCAATTACTTCACTAGTGTTTCCTCAGAGGTCAAAATGAATTGTTTGTTTAATTTGGGGGATTAATTTATCTAAATATTTTTTACTAATAATACCAATATCGGATCTGGATGGGCAAATAAGTCTAATTGTGGGGTTGGTATTGAGTCATCCTTATGGTCTTTCAGAGAGGATCGGGGGGGGGGATTAGGGTGTACGGTTGAGTATATCTCTCTAGTCCTAATTTACATATTAAACTACGGGCTTCAATATTTATGTCATCCAGGTTTTTATGAGATGTTTTTTTGTAGTTCCTGTAAAGTTCTTTATATATAAATTCTCTATATGTATCGTAATCTAGGCTATATATGTGTTTAGTTATATCAGCTAGTACTGAGAATATTAAAGTTGTTTTATGGTGGAATTTAGGTTATTTAAGAAGTCGTTCATCTTATTGTTGTATTTCTTGTACTTAATCCTTTTAACAAGTGACACAAGGTCGTTTTCAAAAGTGTCCAGTAAGATATTGTGTGCAGGGTTTTATATATATTGAAGCCGTATGTTTCAAACGAAGGTGCATCTTGTTTCTTTCACAGCGCGGTTCCTATCATAGTGGAATGCCTTCCATCTAACTCTTTTAATAACAGAGTTGACACTATTAATCAGTAGTTTTCGTATGTATCCCTAGATGGGATAGGTATTCACTCTAACCTTAGCCTACTAAATAGGAAATCAAAGATCTTCTACACGTGTCCACATTACCATACATTCTCGTTCCACTACTTCAAACCTAGTAACTAATAATAATAATAATAAAAATAAACATAAAGACCAATGTCGGAGATAACACAAGACCACCACCTTTTAATTTATCTAACTAGACCTTCATTTATTCAACTAGACTTTCATTTATTCAACTAGACCGTCAGGAATATAGGACTACACCTTAATTAAAAGACCACACTGAGCTACATACAGTCATTAAACCCCTGTTTGATTTCTACCTTACACAATTAAAAGATTTAAATAATATAGACACTCTAATAAACTCTCAATATACAACACGAACAAAATAGCTGAGAACTGTGGATATAACTCCAATTACCCCAGTATATATTATGCAACTCACTATCCTGTCATAAAAAAACTTCAACTATATATGTATGTATGTATGTATATATATATATATATATATATATATATATATATATATATATATATATATATATATATATATATATATATATATATATATATATATATCCGAGTGCTAAAGCTACAGACGGATTCTGCATTCGTTAGCTTGGCCGTGTTCTAAAGCTTCGTTAATGCTGTACTAAAATTTATATATATATATATATATAGGTGTATGTATATACATGTGTGTGTGTGTATATATATATGTATATATATATGCACACTCACACATATGTATATACCTTATATTATATATACATATACTAACTATGTAAAAACTATCTATTTGTAAT
>CAXHJY010001022.1:62500-70000 GCA_964016885.1 Eledone cirrhosa
ATAGGGCTAAGGTGTTCCCCCGAAAAAACAGTGTGACTCTAAAAACCGGTTTGTCTGTGTGTTTACATACAGAATAGCTGGGCCGCTCACTGTAAAGCGACCAGTGAAAGACTTGGTACACCTACATATGTATACGTGTGTGTATTCATATACACACTAGTATTTCAGTATGCATATGTAGATGTACATTTTTAACTTAATTGTTTAAGCGTCAGTCATACAAAAGTGAGTTACAAACGAAACGAAATTTAATTTCGTTTCGTTATTTGTTTTTTATCGTCTCCGCTGAACCGGTGCGTACTCACACTCTATGCAAATTAGTCTGCCCACTACTAATTTTCATAGAAAAAGCATATAACGATATGTGCTTTTACAATTCTCCAGAAAGGCCGGTAGATAGGTAAATATTGCTGATGAGTTGTAACAACAACGAAACTAGTTCAATATTCCTTGTCTGGCTTTCTGGAGAATAGGGGGAAGGTGTTCCCCCGAAAAACCAATGTGACTCTAAAAACCGGTTTGTCTGTGTGTTTACATACAGAATAGCTGGGCCGCTCACTGTAAAGCGACCAGTGAAAGACTTGGTACACCTACATATGTATACGTGTGTGTATTCATATACACACTAGTATTTCAGTATGCATATGTAGATGTACATTTTTAACTTAATTGTTTAAGCGTCAGTCATACAAAAGTGAGTTACAAACGAAACGAAATTTAATTTCGTTTCGTTATTTGTTTTTTATCGTCTCCGCTGAACCGGTGCGTACTCACACTCTATGCAAATTAGTCTGCCCACTACTGATTTTCATAGAAAAAGCATATAACGATATGTGCTTTTACAATTCTCCAGAAAGGCCGGTAGATAGGTAAATATTGCTGATGAGTTGTAACAACAACGAAACTAGTTCAATATTCCTTGTCTGGCTTTCTGGAGAATAGGGGGAAGGTGTTCCCCCGAAAAACCAGTGTGACTCTAAAAACCGGTTTGTCTGTGTGTTTACATACAGAATAGCTGGGCCGCTCACTGTAAAGCGACCAGTGAAAGACTTGGTACACCTACATATGTATACGTGTGTGTATTCATATACACACTAGTATTTCAGTATGCATATGTAGATGTACATTTTTAACTTAATTATATATATATATATATATATATATATATATATATATATATTTATATATAATTATATATAAATATATATATATATATGGGTATGACATTAAACTACATCCAGTGGCAAGGCTCCAGTTCGGGAGTTCAGGGGATGTGGGGAATGTGGAGTCACCCCTTAGTTGTCATGACTCCCAGGTCTGCCCTGGCCCGGGGTGGTAGTACCTGTTAGGGCTCCGTTTATGGGTTAAATAACTACCTTATTCGAGTGGCGCCGGTAAGGTATTGTCAGCCATCGAAAAGAAATATGGAGAGTCGATCTAACAGCACTAGGGTTAGAGCCCCTAATTATACTGTCAAGGACCAGCCTGGTCGTTATGACTCTGCTGGCTTACAGCCACAGAGAGGGCCAGTGGATGATGGATCAGCTGTCTCTGAGACAAATATAAAGAATGCAGTTTTGTCCTGCAGAAGAGCCATCAAAATGGGCACTTTGAATGTGAGGACTATTCGAACGCTGGAGAAGAGAGAGGAGTTGGGACATCTGTTCGAAGAGAGTGGTATACAGATACTTGCGATCCAAGAACACAGGATTCTACACGATGAGCCCGTGAGGAGTGTGATGATCGGGAGGAAGAGCCAGCTCATCACTACATCGGCATCGAAGAACACAACAAATGCTGCAGTAGGAGGAGTGGGTTTTGTGTTCAGTGCAAAAACCAATCTGTTGGTGAGGGAAATAATGCCTATCTCCCCGCGAGTGTTGAGGGTGACCTTCAATGGAAACCCAAGACTGACAGTCATCTCAGGCTATAGTCCAACCGGGGGGGACAGTGATGTGAATGCCGAGGAGTTACATGAGGCGGTGTGTAGAGCTGTCAACACCACTTAGGCACACAATATCCTGCTTGTTTTGGGGGACTTCAATGCACATCTGAGTAAGGAGGGCAGTGAAGATCCTTGCTGGTACTTCCATAACAACACCAACCGAAATGAAAGACTACTGAGAGACACCCTGCTGGAGGCGAACTTGATGGCGACCAACCTAAGGTTTAGGAAGAATCTGGGGAAGATGTGGTCCTACATCTCAGATATGCACCTGTCCATGTCCCAGATTGATTTCATTCTGGTGAGGAAAAAGTGGCGGTATAGTGTTCTGAACACGGAACCATACAGCTATTTCAGTACACTGGGTAGTGACCACCGACTTGTTATGAGTGAGGTCCGCGTGAGCTTAAGAAAGAGCAAGGCTCAGCCCCGGAGAACAATCTATGACTGGGGAGCTTTCAAGGAAGATGATAAGCTACAGGAGATGTTCACAGTGGAAGTGAGAAACAGGTTTAGTGCTCTGTGTGGAGAGTCAGAGGAGAGAGAGATTGGATGGACTGAGGAGAGTGTGACGAGGAGGTACGGGCACTTCACGAATGCAGTGGCGAAAGCAAGTGAAACCCTGGTGCCGAGGAAAAAGAACAAAGGGAAGCACGTCAGCTCTGCAAACCCAAAAGTGTGTGCAGCCAGAGAACACCTGAAAGCTGCCAGGGGCCAATTCTATGCTGATCCTACGGAGGAGAGGATGGAAACTGTGGAGGTGATGGGGGAAGAGCTCTGTACCGCTTACACTGAGATCAGAGATGAGGCACTGATAGAGAAGCTCAGAAGTGTGGAGAGAGCGGTTGACAGATCTGGATGTAAGGAGAGCTGGATGATCATCAACGAGATCACAGGGAGGAAGAAAAGGTGTTCGAGTCAGATCCAGGGAACGGGACCCGAGGATAGGAAGAGGAAATAGCTAGACCATTTTAGGACCCTACTAGGAGAGCCACCCTCCACAGCCCAGAGCATTGGGGAGATCAGGCGGCTGTTTGAGGAACTGGATGTTGAGACAGAGCACTTCACCAGAGAGGAGCTTCAGAGAGCCAAGAAGAAGATCAAGGAGGGCAAGGCTCATGGAGAGGATGGAGTGGCATCAGATGTGATGAAGAGGTGTGATTTTGATGATATCATC
This sequence comes from Eledone cirrhosa, assembly GCA_964016885.1. Lineage (NCBI taxonomy): Eukaryota > Metazoa > Mollusca > Cephalopoda > Octopoda > Eledonidae > Eledone > Eledone cirrhosa. The sequence goes on from CAXHJY010001022.1 coordinate 65,623, forward strand.
CTGGGGTTCTGTAACGGGGCACTGGAGAAAGGAGTTGCCCCGAATCAGTGGAGGATCAGTAACATCGTCCCAGTGCCAAAGAAGGGAGATCTCTCTAACACCAAAAACTACCGGGGGATCTCACTGACGTCACTTGTGGCAAAGACCCTCAACAGGATGATTCTTAACAGGATCCAGCCTGAGATGGAGAAGAAGCTCAGGGACAACCAGAACGGCTTCAGAGAGGGTAGATCAACCACCAGTCACATCCTGATGCTGAGGAGGATATTAGAGGGAGCTAGAGCAAAGTGCCTTCCTGCGGTCATGGTTTTCATTGACTTTAGGAAGGCCTTTAATTCTGTGGACCGTTACTGTCTGATGAAGATGTTACAGGCTTATGGAATCCCCAAGAAGATAGTGGACCTAATATCACTGCTCTACACCAACACCAAAGCCCAAGTCATTACAGCTGATAGGATGACAGAGTTCTTTGAGATACTGGCTGGATTGCTCCAAGGAGATGCATTGGCTCCCTACCTTTTTATCATTGTAGTGGACTATTGTATGCGCCTTGCACTGGAGAAACACCAGGACTCTGGCTTTACTGTAGCACCGGCTCAGAACAGGAGAGTTAGGGCGAAAAAGGTATCGGATGCTGAATTTGCCGACGACATAGTTTTGGTGACAAATACAGAGAAGGAGGCAGAGGATTTGATGCGGGAGGATGAGACTGTGTCGATGAGTGTGGGGCTGAGAATGAATGAGACAAAAACAAAATATCTGGTAGAGAATGTTGAGAAGCCAGAGGGGATCACTACTGTAGGCGGGAAGCCGCTGGAATTGGTTGAGGACTTCCTGTATTTGGGAGCAAAGATTGGGAATACGGAAGATGATGTGGTTGAGAGGAAGAGCAAGGCCAGGGCGGCGTGTCACAGCTTGAGATCGGTGTGGAAGTCGGACCTTCGTAGAGACCTGAAAATCCGCCTCTTCATTGCTGTAGTGGAGTCTGTGCTGCTGTATGGGTCTGAGACTTGGACACTGACCAAGACACTCACTCAGATGGTGGATGGGTGCTACACGAGAATGCTGAGGATGGCTCTGAACATTAATCAGTATACACTGAGGATGAAAAACTCAGAGCTGTATGGGAGCATCCCAAAAGTCAGCTCAAAAGTGACACAGAGGAGACTGAGGTTGGCTGGACATGCACACCGACATCCAGAGTTGAGATTGCACTCAGTGCTCCTTTGGGAGCCCCTACATGGACACACTAGAAGAGGACGACCAAGGTTAACATATGTTGATGCCCTAAGGACAGACACTGGTCTGTTGGAGATGCAGGATATGGCAGCGATAATGAGGGACAGAGACCGCTGGAGAGAAATCGTCCATGGATCTCGGGAATTTTACCCGCCTTAGATAGATTAGATATATATATATATATATATTTATATATATATATATATATATTTATATATATATATATATATTTACACATATATATATTTATATATATATATATATTTACGCATATATATATTTATATATATATATATATTTACACATATATATATTTATATATATATATATATATTTACACATATATATATTTATATATATATATATTTACACACACATATATATATATATATATATATATATATATATATATATATATATATATATATATATATATATATATATATTTATATATATATATATATAACGAAGGAAATGTGGTAAGGAACCAGGTGGACCATAACGCACCAAAGTACTCAATACTTGAGGTAGTAGAGTGGGTAATAGGAACCAGTAAGACCCCGACAGCTGAGCTCAAGCCGTTTCGACGGCTAATTCTGGACTAAATGAAAATTTATCCAGGTATTTAAATAGCCGATCTTCTCAAGGGGTAATTCCATATATGGTCAAAGTGATTGTCAAAAATCAGTAGTAATTCTGTGGTTGCAAATTAGTAGGGGAGACGGTGGCTAAACCTGCCAGTAGGAGAAAGAGGGGAGGGGGTGGAGTAGACCCAATCAAGCGTTGGTAGTGCCAGCTACAGCTGGGCATGAGGTCAAAGAAGATACAGGGGAGGGGGAGGGGGAGGAAGTCGGAACGGTAGTTAGAACAATGGGGGGTAGAAATGGGAAAGAAAAAAAAAATACTGAGAGTGAAGAAAAGCAAATAAGTGTAAAGAAAAAAGTAAAGTAAATTAAATACTACGACCTAGGTCTCAGGCTATTGTTAGGCAGAATAAAATAAAGAAAGAAAGAAAGAAGTAAATAAATAAATAAATAACGAAATAACGAAATAAGTAAAAGAACTAGGTGGGACGAAATAGGCAAGGACCCTTTTAAGAGGTATAAGTACGTAAATGATACGGTGACGGGTCAACAAAAGGGGCCAAAATACTAAAGAGACTACCACGAAATAAACAATAAAGGTTTCCATCCCGGGCCAGCAACGACCCAGTGCAGCAAAGTGAACTTGTACGAGATAATAATTCTGAGTACCGAGAAAAATATATACTAATGCTAACTCTAAAAGATCTAAAACAAGCTACATGAAAGTTCGTACGAAATAAAGGTAGAATACGGAGAAATAAATTCAGAATCCACCCCGCCCAGAAGAAAAGCGAAGCAAGAAATACTGAAACGAAAAAATAAGGCATAAGTGCCACTAAGAAATATAGAGGGCACAGAGAATAGTGGGAGCGGTCGGAAAAAGGGGGCAAGTATCCGGGGTCTAAGCCAACTGCTATAAAGGGCGGAGTCCGCCAAATCTATCATAGACTAGGGGAGGGGGTGGTGGGGGTACTAAGGCTACATGGGGCCAAAGGGCAGCCTCGGGTGGGCGAGAAAAGACGCCGACAAAGGAGAAGAGGTGGGGTAGAAGGACTAAGGAGAGAGGGGGGAAGGAAATAAAAGAAGCGATAAAAGAATACAAAGAAGATCTTACTTCTTCCTTGGCAAGCAGGGGTTACCCATTGCAAAATCGGCAAGTGGGGTGTTATAGCCCTAGTCTACCCCCCCCCCCCCCCCCGGGTCATTATGGGGTTTGAGGGCGAGGTAAGTCCTACGCAATCTATGTTTACATGCAGTGACCAGTTCATCTTTCTTGTTTAGGAGTTGGTCCGTCGAAACCAGCATTGGTAAAGTTTCCTCCGAGCATAAATTGCACGGACGGCGTCCTCCCGTGTAAGAATTGGCTCTGGACAGTAATCTCCAAGTGAGATCATAGGTGATGTTGTTGTCCTTGAGGTCCCATATGTGGCCCGAAAGTGTAGTGGCGTGACGCCGGGCCGGGTTTCGGAAGGTATGTCTATGTTGGTATAGCCGGGTCTTGAAGTCACATGCGGTAAGTCCTATATAGGCTTTGTTGGAGGTATCCGTCCTCACGTTGCACTGGTGGATCACATTACGGTCTCTGCATCTATTGTCGAGTGGGCAAATAGAACTATCCGGGCAGTTACACCTCCTGGTCGGTTCTCCACTGCTATTTAGGTTATTTCTGCCATCGGGGTTGAGTTTTTTGTTGTTAGAGGAGACGATGTTTTGTGCGAAGTTTGGTGTAGTGCTGTAAGAGAGTTTGATGGTATTTTTGTTAATTATGTTGTGGTAGCGGTGTTGTAATGGGAAGTGTTTTTCAATGAGCCTAAAGAATAGTTTCCCGATGGGAGTTGTCACCTCTGCGTTGTGGGGAGGATTGAACCATGTTACATTGCGTGAGCGGCGGTGTCTACTGCTGGTTCCGCTAATGGGAGCTGGACAGTAGGATATTTCCTCCCGGAAACCACCCCGCTTGAGGGCCTGGTTGTAATAAGGCGCATGTTCATCGAATATCCGCTCATTAGCTGACAAACGGGATATGTGGAGGGAGATGTTTTTGACCAGGTTGTTTGTGATGTTCCTAGGATGGTTTGATCGGCGGTGGATGTAGTGCATATTGTCATTAGGTTTCCTGTATGGGTAGTACAGGTCGTTTTCGAGGTCGAGGGTCACGTCCAGGAAGTTTACTCGGGTCAGGGACGTTTGTAGGGTTATTTTAAATCCCCAGTCGCGGAAGAATCTGATTAATTGTTTCCGGACACGATCTGTACTACTGGGGTTGTACCCTTTAAGGGTAAGGAGCCCATCATCACGGTACAATCCACCACCGAATGCAGGAAACATATCAGTGAGTTTGGCTATTAGGAATAATCCTATAAGATCTGTGACCTCCGCCGAATCCGTGGCGCCCATGCTGACGTCGAAGGGTGAGTCGGGAGCTCTTTTTATCCATTTAGAGTCGTCAAAGAGTAATACTGTCTTCCTGGCGTGGAGGATGATTTTTCTTTCCTGGTCGGTGATGGGCACAAGTGTTTCGGCGAAGTCCAAGGCGGCAGTAAGTAGCGGTAAGG
>CAXHJY010001023.1:27500-32500 GCA_964016885.1 Eledone cirrhosa
ACCACCATCATTATCATTATTATTATTGGTTTTTAACAGCTTTTCGATCTAGCTTTAATAGTCTTTTGGCTACCATACCATATCTATCTTCTTAAATATTATATTTCCACTATTAACACCTTATGAGTTTATATCTGATTATATATTTTATTTTATTTTATTTTATTTTATATTATTTTATTTTATTTTATTTGTATTCTCATTTAGATAATTAACCCCCCCCCCACACACTTGTCATTCGCCCCTTCAATTATACTATAATTATATTTAATTCCCTTGTATGCTCCTTTCTATTGTATAATACAGTATATTGATTATGATTTTATGCTCCTTCGTATCCTCCATACCTTTCTTTTTTCTGTCCCCATTGGCCTACCATAGTTCTATTTAAAGTCCGTTTATTAGATAACGTTATTCAACTGATAGTAGAATATTTCATTCTATTCTGGATATTTTTATTGAGATATCTTAAACATTGGAGATTTTGATTACTTAAACCATAGCTAATTTTGTATTGACTTATTATGTATTTTAAATACTTTCAATAATAATTAATTTAATAGGGTTTTCTAGTCATTTATCCGGGTTTGATTCCTAATTTTTTTACTTAACTGCTTGTGACACCTAAGTAAATATATTTGTTTTTGTTTTTCGATTTCCGGTTGATTTTATTTATATTTTTTTTACTACCGTGCGTAGTTTCTGTCTGGTTCTTACTCACTTATTCACATATGTCTGTCTACCAACCATGTAATTATGTATATTATACTATGTTTATTATTTGATATTGAAGTTGTTATATCATATCACTCAATGTAATTGTACTATAGATGTTAAATATTTACCGATTATTCGATGTACCCTTATGTTAAATTTTGTAAATTCTGTAATATGTTTATATTTTTATAATTTGTGTAATGTTTAGATAATATTTATTTATACCAATTGTATAAAAACTTGACCTCCGTCTGTTTTCTTACAACGGTATAGATATTTTTCCAGCACAATTTTTTCAACACAATTTAGTTCTGTATGATATTTTTTTCTCACCTTGTGTGTAACTTTATATGATTTGTTAAGTTATATGCCAATGTATTATAATATTGTTATTATAGTGTTATTGTAATATTTATATTGTTTGTGCAAATTGACCGGAGATTATAAATTATATAATTATATAGTATATTATATATTATATGTTTACTTTTACTCATTTCTTTATCATTTTATACTGTAAATAATATATGTATTATATTTTTATTTTTATTCATATTTAAACTCTTAATAAGTTTTAGTTTGTATTGATGGATATGTGTATTGATATATATATATATGTGTGTACATATGTATATATATATATATATATATATATATATGTATATTGGGCCTTTTAATATTATTATTACTATCATTATTAATTATATTATATTATATTATATTATATTATATTATATTACATATAGTACTGTAATTCTCGCTTTATATCACCACTTGTGTTTAGTTTTAGTTTTTGCATTGTACTATATTTGTAATATGGTTCAAAATGTTATTCACTTCCTTAGCAATTTTTACTTGATAATCTTTACTTGATAATTTTCCTATGCTTTAATGTATGTACACTCCATATTCTTCTGAGTTTTTGGCTTGTATTGGCCGATAGTGCTTCTTATAACTTTATTTGCCCTGATGAGTCCGTAATAGGACGAAACATTGTTGGCTAATAAATACTTTTGATGTATTGAAGGCTTCTTTGGTTTATTTTCATAATTCTTCGGCTCTGTATAATTACATTGAGCTATACCTTTACTGTCATTTCTATAATATGAAGAGGGTGTTTAACTCCAACACACTCTAGTATTTTAATTCTTATATATATATATATATATATATATATATATATATATATATATATATGTGTATATATATATATATATATGTGTATATATATATATATATATGTATATATATATATATATATATATATATTTATATGTGTATGTGTGTATGTATATGTGTGTGTGTATATATATATATATATATATATGTTTGTATATGTGTATATGTGTATATATATATATATATATATGTATATATGTATGTATACTATTTTACTCTTTTACTCTTTTACCTGTTTCAGCCATCCGGCTGAGGCCATGCTGGGGCACCACCCTTGTTGCTACACATTTTATCTCCAGTCTGTATAGGTTGGCCACTGGTGTAAGAGGGAGTTTGTTGCTGCTGCCCTTAGGTTTCCCTCGTGTCTTGCTGTGGGCTCATCCGGGATCCTTGATAACAAGGTGTCGAGATGTTTCTTAAAGACATCCACCTCCACGTCATGTAAGTCTCTCAGATGCCTCGGCAGCCTGTTGAAGTGATGAGGGCCCTTGAATCCAAGGCTATTGCAATACCTGCTCCTTATTCTAGATGTGGAAAACGGGACCTTTGGCACCACACAGTGACGTCCTGTTCGACGGTTGGTCCAGCTCCCAATGCCAAAGTTTGGTGCTAGTCCCTCCAGGATTTTCCACATGTAGATCACTGCGTATCTCTCCCGTCTTCGCTCCAAGGAGTAGAGGTTCAGTTCCTTCAGCCTCTCCCAGTAGCTTGTCTCCCTCATCTTGGCAATCCTCTTGGTGTAGCTTCGCTGGATTGCCTCAAGCTCCGTGGTTAGTTTGACACTATGGGGTGACCACAACTGGGAGCACTAGTCCAGGCGGTTTAGGACAAAAGTCCTCCACAGTGTCAACATGGTGTCTCGATATCTTGTCCGCAAAGTCCTCAAGATCCAACCAGCGAGTTGTCTGCACATTGTCGCCACGTTCATGATGTGTGAAGAAAAAGATGCATCTACGCTCATGTCTATGCCCAGGTCTCGTATCGATTTTGACACGGGGATATCGGTCCCTCCTGGTCCTGTGTTCCACTATATTTGTGTGTGCAGGTTTGTATTGTAGGGCTTGGAATTTGCCAGCATTAAACTGCATGTTGTTTTCTTCCGCCCATCTGTATATGGCATCCAGATCCTGCTGTAAAAGGGCAGCGTCAGCCGGGTTTTTGATTGCCTGTGCTACCTTAGTGTCATCAGCATAGCTAGTGAGGCATGTTGTTGCATGCACCACAGAGGGCATGTCCGAGAGAGCCACCAAAAACAGTAGCGGTCCCAGGACTGTCCCATGGGGCACCCCACTTGTTATCGGTGTTTCTCTCGCGAGGGCCCCATTTGCTGCGACTGCCTGGCTTCTGTCCCCTAGGAAGCCATGCAGCCACTCACCTACTTTTCCAGTTATGCCGAGTCCGTGTAGTTTGTGACATATCATTCCGTGGTCGACCTTGTCAAAGGCCTTCGCAAAGTCAAGATATATCACGTCCACATGTGAGCTGTCTAGTAGTTGTCTCAGTACCCAATCGTAGTGATGTAGCAGCTGTGTAAGGCAGCTTCTTCCTGGGCGGAATCCATGTTGCGTGCTAGTCAGGCGGTCATTTTTTTCGAGGAAAGTGATTAGTTTCTTTCTGACGACTCGCTCCATGACCTTACTGAGATGCGACGTCAGGGAGACTGGCCTATAGTTCTTGGCCTCCGCTCTACTACCTCCTTTATGGATAGGGCATATTGTGCCTTCTTTCAGCTCCCCGGGTAGTACACCGCTAGCAAAGGAGCTTCTGAAGAGCACCTTCAGTGGAGTTGCTAAGGCCCGCTTACATATTTTTAAGAGAACTGCTGGGAATCCATCAGGTCCAGCAGCCGAGTCTGTTCTAATTTCATCAATGGCGTACACCACATCCTCCTCCGTTATGTCTATGTGGTTGATGGTTGCCATTTCTTGATGTAGTGTTGTGGCATCAAAGAACTCCTCTGGCTTCGTTATTTGCATGTGCCTCAGTGGACATGTGAAGACACTTTTGTACTGTTCGTTCAGTATTTCACATATCTCTTAGGCGGTTTTCGGTTAATGAACCGTCCGTGTGGAAGAGTGGCCCAATCTTGCAGTGTACTGAGGCAGTTTCTTTTGCAAATTTAAAGAAGGCCTTAGGGTTTGTTTTAATGTTTTCTATGGCCCTGTTCTCTTTCTTTGCCCTCTCGTTCTCATGTGAAAGTTTGAGTGCAATCTCGGTGTCAAGTAGTGCACGTTTCAAATAGGATTCCTTCTTGTTTTTGTTTTGTTGACTATTCAACTGGTTTGAGAGTTTAGTTCTACGTCTCATAAGGATTTTCCTATCTCTGGGAATAAGATTTTTGTGTCTGTTTGCCTCTTTCTCCGGGACACACTTTTTGCATATAGTGTGTATCGTTGTCATGAAGTGTTGAAATTGTGTGTTAGTGTCTTGTGTGGCGGCGTTTTTACTCCATGTTTGCTTCCGGATTTCACTCTTAATCTTTTTCCAGTTAGCCTTGTAGAAGTTAAGGCTGGATAGCGTCCCGGAGCTTCTTGGTGGTTTTGTCTCTATTGGTTCTCTTGGACCACATATCATTAGCTCTGCTAAGTTATGATCCGAGAGAATTGTTGGTGTCAGCTTTACATTGTGGATGAGCACTTCGTTGTTTGTAAAACAGAGGTCCAGGACATTTTCGCCTCTTGTTGGGCGAAAACCAACCAAAGGCCATTTGACCTTTGGTTGGTTGAAGTCTCCCAGCAGTAGGATGTTGAGACCCTGGTCCAGTTTTTCAAGGACCTCTTCTATCCTACTTAGGCTATCCTCAAATTTACCCTCATGACTGGGAGCATCGGGCGGCCGATACGTGACACATATCACTGTCTGTAGTTACTTCATATGTATTATCAGTGTGTCACAGACTGAGTTTGAATGTGTCAACAGTACAATTGGTGTGACATCTTCACGGATATACAGAGAAAACCCACCATGAGTTCTCTCCTTCCTGTCCGAACGAAATACAGTATATTTCGGTATATGTATTTCTGCATCTGCTATACTGCTTGTCAGGTGCGTTTCGGTTAGTGCCATGCATAGTGCTTGATTGCTTATGGCTAAGTCTCCCAGGT
>CAXHJY010001023.1:37500-40000 GCA_964016885.1 Eledone cirrhosa
GTTTTTCTCACATCTGGTTGGTCTCTAAATGTTACTTGTTTTATATGGAAAAAGTGGCTCGAAAACCAGGTTTTTCGAGAAGTAATTTGATTGGGTTGTCAATAATTATAATAAATTTCGCGCCAGTTCGCGTTACAATAGTTCTTCAAATAAGAGAGGGGGGGGGGGGTTGTTACAGGTTGTTTTTTCATAATAATCAAAATAATCAAAAGCAAAAGACAACCAAAATCACTGAAAACATTACTCACCAATGCCAAATTACCTACCACAAACCCACAACCAAGTATCAAAAAATGTGGTCGCTCTAATTGTGGAACCTGCACTCACCTCATTGAAGGCAACACGTATACATTTAAATCAGGACAAAATTTTACTGTAAAAAATCACTTCACTTGCTCATCAAAAAATCTACTTTATGCCATTAAATGTAAAGGATGCAATAAAGCTTATATAGGACAAACTAAACTCACACTCAGAAACAGAATGACAGTTCATCGCCAACAATTACGAGATCCAACCACGAGACAGATACCACTAAGTGCACATCTAGACATTTGCGCAAGTAATAAGACACCCAAATTCCAAGTCTTCCCATTTTACCTTTGCGCTAACAATACAACAGAACAAATGCGAATAAATAAGGAAAATATGTTTATTCAAAAATATAGACCAACATTAAATAAGGTTTAATATACATTATGTCAACACCACAATATGACATACACACACACACACATAACACCTTCTACTTTAGAAAATAAAAACCCGAACTAAATAAACCTTAAACATACGTTTGCACTGGCAATACAATAGCAAACACGAAAAAGTCAGGAAAATATGTTCATTCAAAAATATTCCTACTAAAGGAATCATTTTCCTACACACACACATACACACACACACAATATATATATATATATATATTCTCTTCATCTTAACATGCTAACCATACTCCCACACACATAACACCCATACACACACATAACAACCCCCACACCTACAACACCCTCCCCATTTCTACTAATAGAACCACTTTCCTACACACATATATATATACACACACACAAAATATATATTCTCTCTATCTAACATACTCGCACACACACACATAACACACAACTCCCTCCCCCATCTCTACTAATAGAATCATCTTCCAATACACACATACACACACACACACACACACACACACACACACACACACACACACACAAGCACACAAATAAACACATATCTTCAGTCTCAATAGAAAATCTGAACTCTGACACCTGAACTCTGACAGCTGGCCATATTCACTGAACCAGAACATTTCTCCCAATCCCTTTTCCCTTGACCACTATCTCTCCATTGTCATAACATTCACTATAAAGACTACAGAATAGTTTTCCAAATAAGGGCGCAAAAATGTAATGAAAACTTGTTCACGTGACAGCCAAATTTCATTTATAACCAACCAAAAAAAAAGCCTTCGTGAGCCTCATTTTTTCAAGTAAAAAGAAATTCAAACACTCATATATGAAAAAAACAACCTGTGACAACCCCCCCCTCTCTTATTTGAAGAACTATTGTAACGCGAACTGGCGCGAAATTTATTATAATTATTGACAAACCAATCAAATTACTTCTCGAAAAACCTGGTTTTCGAGCCACTTTTTCCATATAAAACAAGTAACATTTAGAGACCAACCAGATGTGAGAAAAACCACAGACCCTCCATCTCAACTCACCTTTTGAAAAGCAGAAGAACTGCGAAACCGGTAAAGGAACCAAATAAATATATATATTTAAAAAAAAAATAAGACTTCAGTTGCATTTTCGATTTCATCCCTTTTTCTTTATACTTCCACTCGTGTAGGACACCTCGGTTATTTTTCATTTTGTAAAAAGAACCTCACTTTCTAATATATATATATATATATATATATATATATATATATATATATATATATATATGTATGTATATATGTGTATATAGATGTGTATGTATGTGTATGTGTGTACACATGGACTAGAGTATGTATGTATATATGTGTGTGTCTATACGTGTGTATATAAAGATAAGTTGAGTATGAAAATGTATACACATGAGCGCGTATGTATGTACATGAATACATGTGTGTATATATATGTGTATGCATGTGTATATATATGTAAGTATGAATATGTGAATTGTGAGTATATGTATTTTGTAGAGGTGTGCAAATATATTTGTGTGTGAATGCGTGGGTGAAAGGATACGTACACTTGAAAGAAAAATTTAAGTCTGAATGTTAATTAAGTGCAAACACAAAACCAACCACGCATATCTTTACTATCTCTAATCCTTCTATAGATTTAGAAAATTAACCAATAATATATTCTATAAAAAATGTCAAAACAACAGATGGGAATCTAATTACTCACTGCCACCAAGAATTCTCACTGCTATCGAAAAACCACTCCTTCAACTATTCTTCTAACAACTTCACCCCTCCCTCCTAATATTCTCTATAAAAACTAA
>CAXHJY010001024.1:17500-22500 GCA_964016885.1 Eledone cirrhosa
TATATATTATGAAAATAAAACAAAGAAGCCTTCAATACATCAAAAGTCTTTATTAGCCAACAATGTTTCGTCCTATTAAGGACTCATCAGGGCAATTAAAACTACAAGAAACACTATCGGCCAATACAAGCCGAAAACTCAGAAGAATATGGAGTGTACATACACTAAAGTATTGGAAGATTATGGGTAAAAATATATATATTTCGTTTCTGAATTTGTTTAGCAAGATTTCCCCAGTCACTGAAGAGGTCACAGAATGCGTGACGAAAGAACTTTGACAATATATGAATAATCATCTGGTTGTGGAACCAACCAACCAACCGGAAATTTATAAGTCACGTGAATGTTCAATAATAAAAGAGGTGAAATGATGTATAGTATTGTTATAACACTAAGGTGTGTGGGAGTGTGTTCAGATTGTACGTACTGTAAGGGAATCCATTAGGCCCTGTCGTATGGGATACTTGTGGATTGAAATGTATGAAGGATGTATGTTGATGTAGGTATGTATGTGGACGTGTGTATGTTGTGGGTTCGTCTTGGGGAGAAGTGTTTATGCAGATATATAAATATATATATATATATATATAAATGATAGGATTTGAACTCAGAACGCAAAGGGCCATAACTATGCTGCACAGCATATATATATATATAGAGAGAGAGATATGCGTGTGGGAGTGTGTGGGTGGGTGTATTTAAAACCATCATCCATTGTCCATTGTTACCAAAGGTTTATATATATATATTTATACAATGCCATTCATCGTAAGTTTGAATCTGACAGGCAAAAACATATATATAGGAATAAAGTAAGCCCAAATCATAGTAGATTCAAATATCAGAGAGAGAGAGAGGGGGGAATGAGGTGGAACAGAAATGAAACGGATTACAGGTTAAAATATAGTCTAGATAGATGTGAAACAAAACGAGGGTGTAGTTTATGGAACACCCAAATGATTTATAAGTCGACCTTAAGTAGGAGCAATAACATTAAGAAAGACATGAAGGACTCCACAACACTTTGTTTAGAAGTCTACCTTAAGTAGGAGCAATAACATTAAGAAAGACATGAAGGACTCCACAACACTTTGTTTAGAAGTCCACCTTAAGTAGGAGCAATAACATTAAGAAAGACATGAACGACTCCACAACTCTTTGTTTAGAAGTCCACCTTAAGTAGGAGCAATAACATGAAGAAAGACATGAACGACTCCACAACTCTTTGTTTAGAAGTCCACCTTAAGTAGGAGCAATAACATGAAGAAAGACATGAACGACTCCACAACTCTTTGTTTAGAAGTCTACCTTAAGTAGGAGCAATAACATTAAGAAAGACATGAAGGACTCCACAACACTTTGTTTAGAAGTCCACCTTAAGTAGGAGTAATAACATTAAGAAAGACATGAACGACTCCACAACACTTTGTTTAGAAGTCTACCTTAAGTAGGAGCAATAACATTAAGAAAGACATGAAGGACTCCACAACACTTTGTTTAGAAGTCCACCTTATGTAGGAGTAATAACATTAAGAAAGACATGAACGACTCCACAACACTTTGTTTAGAAGTCTACCTTAAGTAGGAGCAATAACATTAAGAAAGACATGAAGGACTCCACAACACTTTGTTTAGAAGTCTACCTTAAGTAGGAGCAATAACATTAAGAAAGACATGAAGGACTCCACAACACTTTGTTTAGAAGTCTACCTTAAGTAGGAGCAATAACATTAAGAAAGACATGAAGGACTCCACAACACTTTGTTTAGAAGTCTACCTTAAGTAGGAGCAATAACATTAAGAAAGACATGAAGGACTCCACAACAGTTTGTTTAGAAGTCGACCTTAAGTAAGGAGCAATAAGATTAAGAAAGACATGAACGACTCCACAACACTTTGTTTTGAACATTTTGAAAGTATGTTTATAAGTATGAATTTTCATAAGATTTTCATAGTTGTCTCTGTGGCCTAGCGGTAGGTATTAGAGATGGTGGATTTCCTGAACTCGGGTTCAATCCTAGTCAAGAGGTACATGTAAAGTTGTTCAGTTCTTATTTTACAACCAATAGAAAAACACTGAAAAGGTTTACCGGGAACCCTACTCCCGACCAGGATCGAACTTCACACCAGGATCACCACCGTCTATGATTCCTCCAAGTAGGCCACAGAGACAGCTACAAACGTATAATGAAAATTGATAATTATAAACCTACTTTCAAAATCAAAGTTAAAAAGATGTGGTGTCGTTCATGGCTTTCCCAGAGCTATTACACTTATTTAGGGTCGACTTGTCAATCTTCTGGCATTTTGGTAACAACCTCATTATTCCTATGTGTGTTTAACTGTTGAATTAGTTTAATTTGATTATTTTAACAAACAAATAATATACATCTATATATATATATATATATATATATAGGAAAAAGTATGAACCCGACGGCAGAGCTCAAGCCGTTTCGACGGCTATTTCTGGACTAAAATAAAACATCTTATCTTTTCGCAAAAAAGTCGATTTTTTGCGTGAGCATCCGAAGGTAAAGTTTTCTCGGTGGAACTGGGATGTTCTTGGTGGAGAAGTCGATGTTGTGTTTTCGCATCGTGCGGGTAAAGAAACTTGAGCTGGGTGGAAAAGTTGGGATATGCCGTGGTAGAGTCGGGAAGTGCTCTACTACAGAAATGGTCTAGTACAGAAGTGCTCTAGTCCAGAAATAGCCGTCGAAACGGCTTGAGCTCTGCCGTCGGGGTCATAGTTTTTCCTATTTCTCACTCTACTACCCTAAGTATTGAGTACTCTGGTGCGTTATGGTCCATCTGTGGTTCCTTACCATATTTCCTTTGTTTTATATATATATATATATATATATATATATATATATAGATAATTTAATATATCAACTAACATAGGCGCACAGATGCACGTCCATGCCAGCAAATACACAGGTTATGTCATAGTACCTAGGTGGTTCAATGCAGAAACTAATTAGTTGGAGTGAAAATTTAAGTAAGTAAGTAAAAAAAGAAAAAAAAATTTTTTAACTTTTTTTAAAAAATATTTTCTTATCTTACGTCTTTTATATATATATATATATATATATATATATATATATATATATATATATATATATATATATATAGGTGCGTATATATATATATATAAATATGTATATATACATATGTATGTATATATATATATACATATGTATATATACATATGTATGTATATATACATATGTATGTATATATATATATACATATGTATATATACATATGTATGTATATATACATATGTTTGTATATATACATATGTATGTATATATATATATGTATGTATATATATATATATATATATATATATATATATATATATATATATATATATATATATATATGTGTGTGTGTGTGTGTGTGTGTATATATATATAAATATGTATGTATGTATATATATATATATATATATATATATATATATATATATATATATATATATATATGTGTGTGTGTGTGTGTATATATATATAAATATGTATGTATATACATATATATATATATATATATATATATATTCCTATGTGTGTTTAACTGACTCCTCCCACTAGGCCACCGAGGCAGCTACAAATGTGTAATGGAAATTGATAATTATAGACCTACATTCAAAATCAATTTACAATCTACAAAAGCGATCACATATCTTTCAACTGCGTCCGTGGAGGACAAGATGACGAAACCATCACCATAGAGACCAGCCAGCGACACCCACAGCATCATCCAGTCCGCCTAACAAGTATTGTAATTATAAATAAAAGTTTGCATTTTTCTTTTTTCTATGTAAAAGCTATTATCACCATTACCATCGTCATGGCAGTATCGGTAGAGGGTCGGACGCTATGCTTTCCAGCATAGAGTTACGTCCCTTTACGATCTGAGTTCAAATCCCGCCGAGGTTGACTTTGCTTTTCATCCTTACGGGGTCGATAAAATAAAGTACCAGTAATGCACTGGGGTAATTGCTGGCCTTGTGCCTAAAGTAGAAACAATTATTCGATAAAATAAAGTACCAGTAATACACTGGGGTAATTGCTGGCCTTGTGCCAAAAGTAGAAACAATTATGAGATAAAATAAAGTACCAGTAATACACTGGTTTAATTGCTGGCCTTGTGCCAAAAGTAGAAACAGTTATGAGATAAAATAAAGTACCAGTAATACACTGGTTTAATTGCTGGCCTTGTGCCAAAAGTAGAAACAGTTATGAGATAAAATAAAGTACCAGTAATACACTGAGGTAATTGCTGGCCTTGTGCCTAAAGTAGAAACAATTATTCGATAAAATAAAGTACCAGTAATACACTGGGGTAATTGCTGGCCTTGTGCCAAAAGTAGAAACAATTATGAGATAAAATGGAGTACCAGTAATACACTGGTTAATTGCTGGCCTTGTGCCAAAAGTAGAAACAGTTATGAGATAAAATAAAGTACCAGTAATACACTGGTTTAATTGCTGGCCTTGTGCCAAAAGTAGAAACAGTTATGAGATAAAATAAAGTACCAGTAATACACTGAGGTAATTGCTGGCCTTGTGCCAAAAGTAGAAACAGTTATGAGATAAAATAAAGTACCAGTAATACACTGGTTTAATTGCTGGCCTTGTGCCAAAAGTAGAAACAGTTATGAGATAAAATAAAGTACCAGTAATACACTGAGGTAATTGCTGGCCTTGTGCCAAAAGTAGAAACAGTTATGAGATAAAATAAAGTACCAGTAATACACTGGTTTAATTGCTGGCCTTGTGCCAAAAGTAGAAACAATTATGAGATAAAATAAAGTACCAGTAATACACTGGGGTAATTGCTGGCCTTGTGCCAAAAGTAGAAACAGTTATGAGATAAAATAAAGTACCAGTGATACACTGAGGTAATTGCTGGCCTTGTGCCAAAAGTAGAAACAATTATGAGATAAAATAAAGTACCAGTAATACACTGGGGTAATTGCTGGCCTTGTGCCA
>CAXHJY010001024.1:30000-35000 GCA_964016885.1 Eledone cirrhosa
TTTTTAGATAAATATAAACACTTTAACCCTTTCGTTACCATATTTCTAATGTAAGGCACCTGGAACATAACTTAACAAAGGTCTTTACATAAAATTATGATGGAAGGTTTTTAGATAAATATAAACACTTTAACCCTTTCGTTACCATATTTCTAATGTAAGGCACCTGGAACATAACTTAACAAAGGTCTTTACATAAAATTATGATGGAAGGTTTTTAGATAAATATAAACACTTTAACCCTTTCACTACCTTTTTTCTAATGAAAGACACCTGGAACATAACTTAACAAAGGTCTTTACATAAAACAGTGATGGAAGGTTTTTAGATAGCAAATGGGGTCCCAGTCGCTGGCTGCCCCACGGCCCCGGCGGACGGAATATGGAAGTAATTTCCCCGAAGGATGGTAAGGGAGATGCACTGTAAGAGCCATTCCATCTTGCGAGGCTCACCCCAGCCGCTTGCCACCTCAACGCCTATGGTGGTAACCCTAGGGCCAGGGACACCAGAAGTCTCCACTGCTACAGGTAGTGAACTCTGTGCCAATGGTGGTGAGTAGGGAGGTAGCCCTAGGGCCAAGGACACCAGAAGTCTCCACTGCTACAGGTAGTGAACTCTGTGCTAATGGTGGTGAGTAGGGAGGTAGCTCTAGAGCCAAGGACACCAGAAGTCTCCACTGCTACAGGTAGTGAACTCTGTGCCAATGGTGGTGAGTAGGGAGGTAGCCCTAGGGCCAAGGACACCAGAAGTCTCCCTCTGTTACAGGTAGTGAACTCTGTGCCAATGGTGGTGAGTAGGGAGGTAGCTCTAGGGCAAAGGACACCAGAAGTCTCCACTGCTACAGGTAGTGAACTCTGTGCCAATGGTGGTGAGTAGGGAGGTAGCTCTAGAGCCAACGACACCAGAATCTCCACTGCTACAGGTAGTGAACTCTGTGCCAATGGTGGTGAGTAGGGAGGTAGCCCTAGGGCCAAGGACACCAGAAGTCTCCACTGCTACAGGTAGTGAACTCTGTGCCAATGGTGGTGAGTAGGGAGGTAGCTCTAGAGCCAAGGACACCAGAAGTCTCCCTCTGCTACAGGTAGTGAACTCTGTGCTAATGGTGGTGAGTAGGGAGGTAGCCCTAGGGCCAAGGACACCAGAAGTCTCCCTCTGTTACAGGTAGTGAACTCTGTGCTAATGGTGGTGAGTAGGGAGGTAGCCCTAGGGCCAAGGACACCAGAATCTCCACTGCTACAGGTAGTGAACTCTGTGGCAATGGTGGTGAGTAGGGAGGTAGCTCTAGGGCCAAGGACACCAGAATCTCCCCTGCTACAGGTAGTGAACTCTGTGCCAATGGTGGTGAGTAGGGAGGTAGCTCTAGAGCCAAGGACACCAGAAGTCTCCCTCTGTTACAGGTAGTGAACTCTGTGCCAATGGTGGTGAGTAGGGAGGTAGCCCTAGGGCCAAGGACACCAGAAGTCTCCCTCTGTTACAGGTAGTGAACTCTGTGCCAATGGTGGTGAGTAGGGAGGTAGCTCTAGAGCCAACGACACCAGAAGTCTCCCTCTGTTACAGGTAGTGAACTCTGTGCTAATGGTGGTGAGTAGGGAGGTAGCTCTAGAGCCAACGACACCAGAATCTCCACTGCTACAGGTAGTGAACTCTGTGCTAATGGTGGTGAGTAGGGAGGTAGCTCTAGGGCCAAGGACACCAGAAGTCTCCACTGCTACAGGTAGTGAACTCTGTGCCAATGGTGGTGAGTAGGGAGGTAGCCCTAGAGCCAAGGACACCAGAAGTCTCCACTGCTACAGGTAGTGAACTCTGTGCTAATGGTGGTGAGTAGGGAGGTAGCTCTAGAGCCAAGGACACCAGAAGTCTCCACTGCTACAGGTAGTGAACTCTGTGCCAATGGTGGTGAGTAGGGAGGTAGCTCTAGAGCCAAGGACACCAGAAGTCTCCACTGCTACAGGTAGTGAACTCTGTGCCAATGGTGGTGAGTAGGGAGGTAGCCCTAGGGCCAAGGACACCAGAAGTCTCCCTCTGTTACAGGTAGTGAACTCTGTGCCAATGGTGGTGAGTAGGGAGGTAGCTCTAGAGCCAAGGACACCAGAAGTCTCCACTGCTACAGGTAGTGAACTCTGTGCTAATGGTGGTGAGTAGGGAGGTAGCTCTAGAGCCAAGGACACCAGAAGTCTCCCTCTGTTACAGGTAGTGAACTCTGTGCTAATGGTGGTGAGTAGGGAGGTAGCTCTAGAGCCAAGGACACCAGAAGTCTCCCTCTGTTACAGGTAGTGAACTCTGTGCTAATGGTGGTGAGTAGGGAGGTAGCTCTAGGGCCAAGGACACCAGAAGTCTCCACTGCTACAGGTAGTGAACTCTGTGCCAATGGTGGTGAGTAGGGAGGTAGCCCTAGAGCCAAGGACACCAGAAGTCTCCACTGCTACAGGTAGTGAACTCTGTGCCAATGGTGGTGAGTAGGGAGGTAGCCCTAGGGCCAAGGACACCAGAAGTCTCCCTCTGTTACAGGTAGTGAACTCTGTGCCAATGGTGGTGAGTAGGGAGGTAGCCCTAGAGCCAAGGACACCAGAAGTTTCCACTGCTACAGGTAGTGAACTCTGTGGCAATGGTGGTGAGTAGGGAGATAGCCCTAGGGCCAAGGACACCAGAAGTCTCCACTGCTACAGGTAGTGAACTCTGTGGCAATGGTGGTGAGTAGGGAGGTAGCCCTAGAGCCAAGGACACCAGAAGTCTCCACTGCTACAGGTAGTGAACTCTGTGCCAATGGTGGTGAGTAGGGAGGTAGCCCTAGAGCCAAGGACACCAGAAGTCTCCACTGCTACAGGTAGTGAACTCTGTGGCAATGGTGGTGAGTAGGGAGGTAGCCCTAGAGCCAAGGACACCAGAAGTCTCCACTGCTACAGGTAGTGAACTCTGTGCCAATGGTGGTGAGTAGGGAGGTAGCTCTAGAGCCAAGGACACCAGAAGTCTCCCTCTGTTACAGGTAGTGAACTCTGTGGCAATGGTGGTGAGTAGGGAGGTAGCTCTAGAGCCAAGGACACCAGAAGTCTCCCTCTGTTACAGGTAGTGAACTCTGTGGCAATGGTGGTGAGTAGGGAGGTAGCTCTAGAGCCAAGGACACCAGAAGTCTCCCTCTGTTACAGGTAGTGAACTCTGTGCCAATGGTGGTGAGTAGGGAGGTAGCCCTAGGGCCAAGGACACCAGAAGTCTCCACTGCTGCAGGTAGTGAACTCTGTGCCAATGGTGGTGAGTAGGGAGGTAGCCCTAGGGCCAAGGACACCAGAAGTCTCCACTGCTACAGGTAGTGAACTCTGTGCCAAT
Source organism: Eledone cirrhosa (assembly GCA_964016885.1). Lineage (NCBI taxonomy): Eukaryota > Metazoa > Mollusca > Cephalopoda > Octopoda > Eledonidae > Eledone > Eledone cirrhosa. Next base: position 33,322 of record CAXHJY010001024.1, read on the forward strand.
GGTGGTGAGTAGGGAGGTAGCCCTAGGGCCAAGGACACCAGAAGTCTCCACTGCTACAGGTAGTGAACTCTGTGGCAATGGTGGTGAGTAGGGAGGTAGCCCTAGGGCCAAGGACACCAGAAGTCTCCACTGCTACAGGTAGTGAACTCTGTGCCAATGGTGGTGAGTAGGGAGGTAGCCCTAGGGCCAGGGACACCAGAAGTCTCCACTGCTACAGGTAGTGAACTCTGTGGCAATGGTGGTGAGTAGGGAGGTAGCTCTAGAGCCAAGGACACCAGAAGTCTCCACTGCTACAGGTAGTGAACTCTGTGGCAATGGTGGTGAGTAGGGAGGTAGCCCTAGGGCCAAGGACACCAGAAGTCTCCCTCTGTTACAGGTAGTGAACTCTGTGCCAATGGTGGTGAGTAGGGAGGTAGCCCTAGAGCCAAGGACACCAGAAGTCTCCCTCTGTTACAGGTAGTGAACTCTGTGCCAATGGTGGTGAGTAGGGAGGTAGCCCTAGGGCCAAGGACACCAGAAGTCTCCACTGCTACAGGTAGTGAACTCTGTGGCAATGGTGGTGAGTAGGGAGGTAGCCCTAGGGCCAAGGACACCAGAAGTCTCCACTGCTACAGGTAGTGAACTCTGTGCCAATGGTGGTGAGTAGGGAGGTAGCCCTAGGGCCAGGGACACCAGAAGTCTCCACTGCTACAGGTAGTGAACTCTGTGGCAATGGTGGTGAGTAGGGAGGTAGCTCTAGAGCCAAGGACACCAGAAGTCTCCACTGCTACAGGTAGTGAACTCTGTGGCAATGGTGGTGAGTAGGGAGGTAGCCCTAGGGCCAAGGACACCAGAAGTCTCCCTCTGTTACAGGTAGTGAACTCTGTGCCAATGGTGGTGAGTAGGGAGGTAGCCCTAGAGCCAAGGACACCAGAAGTCTCCCTCTGTTACAGGTAGTGAACTCTGTGCCAATGGTGGTGAGTAGGGAGGTAGCCCTAGGGCCAAGGACACCAGAAGTCTCCCTCTGTTACAGGTAGTGAACTCTGTGCCAATGGTGGTGAGTAGGGAGGTAGCCCTAGGGCCAAGGACACCAGAAGTCTCCACTGTTACAGGTAGTGAACTCTGTGCTAATGGTGGTGAGTAGGGAGGTAGCTCTAGGGCCAAGGACACCAGAAGTCTCCACTGCTACAGGTAGTGAACTCTGTGGCAATGGTGGTGAGTAGGGAGGTAGCCCTAGGGCCAAGGACACCAGAAGTCTCCACTGCTACAGGTAGTGAACTCTGTGCCAATGGTGGTGAGTAGGGAGGTAGCTCTAGAGCCAACGACACCAGAATCTCCACTGCTACAGGTAGTGAACTCTGTGGCAATGGTGGTGAGTAGGGAGGTAGCTCTAGGGCCAACGACACCAGAATCTCCACTGCTACAGGTAGTGAACTCTGTGCCAATGGTGGTAAGTAGGGAGGTAGCTCTAGAGCCAAGGACACCAGAAGTCTCCACTGCTACAGGTAGTGAACTCTGTGGCAATGGTGGTGAGTAGGGAGGTAGCTCTAGGGCCAACGACACCAGAATCTCCACTGCTACAGGTAGTGAACTCTGTGCCAATGGTGGTAAGTAGGGAGGTAGCTCTAGAGCCAAGGACACCAGAAGTCTCCACTGCTACAGGTAGTGAACTCTGTGCCAATGGTGGTGAGTAGGGAGGT
>CAXHJY010001024.1:60000-65000 GCA_964016885.1 Eledone cirrhosa
CTATTTTTTTTTTTTTTGCTTCCTTTTGCTGCTGTTGTTGTTGTTGTTGTTAGTGGTGGTGTTGGCGTGGTGGTGGTGGTGGTGGTGGTGGTGAAGGTGGTTGTGGTGCTGGTGGAGGGTCTGTGGTTTTTCTCACACACACACACACACATATATATATATATATATATATATATATATATATATATATGAATGAAAAGATTCAGGACCCCAACGGCTGAGCTCCGGCCGTTTCGACAGCTAGATCCGAATATATATATATATATACACACATATATATATATATATACACACATATATATATATATATATACATATATATATATATATACGTAGGTCCCGGGTTGAGTCGGGGATAACCACAGTAAGTAAGGTACTCAATACATGGCAGAGTAAATTTTTATTTTTTTTTTATTTTTTTTATTTTATAGAAGGAGCTTCTACAGGACTAGTACTGTTTCATTCAGATGAAATCTTCAGGAAGATCTTCCTGAAGATTTCATCTGAATGAAACAGTACTAGTCCTGTAGAAGCTCCTTCTATAAAATATATATATATATATATATATATATATATATGTGTGTGTGTGTGTGTGTGTGTGTGTGTGTGTGTGTGTGTGTAGTGTATCCCGTTTTCGATCGAGGCTAACCACAGTAAGTAAGGTACTCAATACATTACATAGCAGAGTAATACTTAATATAGAAATGGCTTCTACAGGACTGGAAGTGTTTCATTCAGAGGAAATCATCAGGTTTCCTTCGCTGCTAAGTCCCTAAAGAGGGAGTGATTCGGGCCCCAGATTATGCATACGGTGGCTGTGATTTAACGGATATTTAGCTGCTGTTTCTAGCATCGCCAATGAGATCTCCCTTGCTGCCAAGTCCCTAAAATCTGAGTGGTGATGGCCCCTAGATTATACGTAGATAGGGACCCGACACGTGGGGTGTGATTTGAGGGATATTTAGCTGCTTTTTCAATGGTGACGATGATGTTGGTAATGGTGGTGAGGCGGGAGGGGAGGGGGGTAGTAGAGGTGGTGGTAATGTTGGTGATGATGATGATGATGATGTGTTGTTGCTGGTAGTAGTGATGATGATTGTAATGATGATGGTGGTGGTGGTGTTGGTGGTGGTAATAGGAGTGGTGGTGGTGATGTTGATGGCTGTGGTGGTGGTAGTGTTGGTGATGAAGCTTCTGTCGTCGTTTTTACTGGTGGTGGTGGTGGTGGTGCTGGCAGTGGTGTTGGTGGTGGTGGTGGTAGCGGTGGTGGTGGTGGTGGTGGTTGGTGGTTGTAGTGGTGTTTGTGGTGGTGGTGGTGGTGGTAGCGGTGGTGGTGGTGGTTGGTGGTTGTAGTGGTGTTGGTGGTGGTGGTGGTAGCGGTGGTGGTGGTAGTTGGTAGTTGGTGGTTGGTGGTTGTAGTGGTGGTGGTGGTGGTTGGTGGTTGGTGGTGGTAGTGGTGTTGGTGGTGGTGGTAGTAGCGGTCGTGGTGGTGGTTGGTGGACGGCGTTGGTGGCGTCGGGTGGATGTCGGGGTGGTGGTGTGGAAGACATGTTAGGAAATGGCTAAAACTGAACCGAGTCGTATCGTCTGCAGTTTCCGGGACATTAAACAGCAACTAGTTGTCAAAGACGACGCCACCATCACCACCGACACCATCCACCACCAACGCCACCAACACGACCACCGACGCCACCACCACGACCACCACCACCACCACCACCACCGTCTCCAACACCACCACCACCATCCACCACCGACGCCACCAACACGACGACCACCACCACCACCACCGTCTCCAACACCACCACCATCATCGCCACCACCACCATCCACCACCGACGCCACCACCACGACAACCTGAACAGCCACCCCTACCACCTGCCCCCACTCCCACCCGGACCTCCACACACCTTTTCAATTTATTTTGGTCTTCTCACCATCGTCTCCTCAGGCCGTAAATTAACTGTGACCGCCACCACCACCACCACTACCATCTCTAGTACAACTACCACCAATGCCACCGCCACCACCACTACCATCTCTAGTACAACTACCACCAATGCCACCACCACCACCACTAAACTACTACCAACACCACCACCACAACCATCTCTAGTACAACTACCACCAATGCCACCACCACCACCACTAAACTACTACCAACACCACCACCACAACCATCTCTAGTACAACTAGCACCAATGCCACCGCCACCACTACCAAAACCATCACCACTACTACCAACACCACACCCACCTCACCACCATCATCATCACTACCAACATCTACAGAAACAACTTCACAAACACCATCACCACCACCACTACCACAAATACTACCGCCATCATCATCATCACTACCAACAACAGCATCACAACCACCATCACCATCACTACTACAACCATCACCAACACCAATACCACCACAATCATCATCATCACTTCCAGCAACATCAACACAACCCCAATCAAGATCACCATCACAACCACCGCCATCACCAATCCTCACAAACACCACCGCCACCACCGCCAACAACAACACCACCACCACCACCAACACCATCTACACCGCAACCGCCAACAACAACACCCCCCAACAACACCACCAACACACCACTCCCACCAACAACACGACCAGCACCACCGCCATTAACAACACTGCTACCCCATCAGCAACCCCCCCCCCCCCCCCCCCCACACACACACACACACCCCGTCCCCCCCTCCACCTCACCGCAGCCACCCCACCCCACACCCCACCACACCTTAGCCCCCATGTCTAAAGTTTATTTACTCAAGTACTAATGGTAGCTGTGATTAGTACAAAAGAAATGTTTATATAATGGAAGCTAGCATAGATAAAGAATCCGCCATATTGTCTTGCATACAGCAGCGCCCTCTCGTGAGGGATTTTTTTTTTCATCCACAGATGAACACAGCTGTCGGACATTTTTCAATCTGTATGTATGTATGTATGTATATATATTTAAATATATATATATATATATACCTACACATATTTACAAAAGCATATATAGATATGACAAGGTTTATATATATATATATATATATATATACACACATAATGTATATATATATATATTTATACATACATACATATATATATATACATAAATACCTCTTTGTACACATATACATGCATATATATATACCTATATGTATATACATATATATATACATATATATATACCTATATGTATATATATATATATACACACATATATACATACCTATATGTATATATATATATATACACACATATATACATACACACATATACCCACACACATATATATATATATATGACATATATATCACAAGGTTTATAGTTATATATATATATGTGCTTGTATATATGTATGTATACATATATATACACATATATACGTACATACATACATAATATATATATATATATATATATATATATATATATATATATATATACGTACATACATACATACATATATATATATATATATTCGTATATTACTCGCCAAACATGGTCTGGTTCATACTAAAGGCAATATGTAGTTATTCTATATAAATATGACTAAACCTTCAGTAATCTTTGATCGTCTGATTCTAACTCTGCCTATCGCCATATTATATTTTACATTCATTTAAAACATTTAAAAATAATTTTTCTGAAACCTTTATTAAAGAAAATCCACCAAATTACAAGGACTTTTCTCTATCTATCTATCTATCTATCTATCACCCCGAAAGGACCGAGGTCAGACACCTTTCTCTCTGGCCAACAACTGGTCCGTTTCTTCCGATATCATTTCGGAAGAAGGATCAGGATGGAGAGAGAGGTGCTGCACCCCAGCCGTTTTTATGAAAGATGGGTGAAAGTGGCGAGAATGGCCCGTGTGAATGGGCCTTCACTCTACATCAGACTATAGGTGAGGAAGATGAAAGACCAAGGGAACACCCCTTCTCTGTGCTCCTGAGGAAAAGGGTTGCACACTTTTTTCGGGGGTGTGTGCGACCCCCCCAGGCGCCTCCTCTCTATTGATGATTTTGTTATTTATTTTATTCTGTTATATTTTATTTTATTTTTATATTTTGTTATTGCCTCCTCCTTATTGAGGACGCCTTGTTTTGTAAACTCCTCCCTGGTGGCAAATAAAAGAAACATATCTATCTATCACCCCAGTAAATTTACTGAAAGGTGGGTAAATGTGGTAAAAATGGCCCGAGTGATTGGGCCTTCTCTGTATATAAACCTGTAGGTTGAAGAAGAGAGCAAAAGGAAGAAAGGTGCACTTGCACAACATGCTCCTGAAGTTGAGGGTTGTTCTATCTACGGGGTATAAAGCAACCCATTTGTAACGCCTCCCCCCTATTGGGGATTTCGATTGTTAAAATTGTATGTTAAATAACAATCAAAGAGTGTTTAAAACATTTAATCACTTACGATTGTTTCATCATAGCACAAGGCTGGATTCATCAGAATGGATAATAAAGGTTAAAACAAAAATATATCAGAATTTTGTCATCGGCTTTGTATTATACTTGTTATTTTACATTGAGCTATTTTCATACTTGTAATTGTATATTCCCCACATTATATATATATATATATAGAGAGAGAGAGAGAGAGGGGGGATGGAGATAGATACAATTATATATATATATGTGTGTGTGTGTGTGTGTGTGTGTGTGTGTGTGTGTGTGTGTGTGTGTGTGTGTGTGTGTGTGTGTGTGTGTGTGTGTGTGCGTGCGTTTAAATAGAACGGTGCCCCAGCATGGCCACAGTCTGATTGAAACCTGTAAAAGAATAAGTACTCGGGTTGATATTATTGACTAAATCAAGGCAGTTTCCCAGCATGGCCACAGTCTAATGACTGAAACCTGCGAAAGAGTATTAGTATTATAAGAACCTGTTTAGGAAGGAATTCTAACGGGTTTTTCTTTTTTGTCAAAGAATTCCTGGCGGAAATCCAACCTGTTTTTAGTCAGCTTATGAAAACA
>CAXHJY010001026.1:5000-12000 GCA_964016885.1 Eledone cirrhosa
TTTAAATCGTATGGTTGATTGTAGACTTGTTCTATATGTGACGGTATTTTAACGATAGTTATAGCTCTGATTCATCTGAATTATTGAGCCCTCTGCCGCTCATATCGAATTTCGTTTTTCGTGAACTCGTGCGCCGATTTTTCGATACTCGATCTTTCTAATATATTTAGCTCTGGACATAGCTATCCACCAGTTAATTTTATTGCTCATTTTTTGTCGATTCTATTGAGTGATGAATAGCTTTTGTTTTATTTTAACATGTCTATTGAGCACTCTAATTCGATATGTGTATTTCCACATTCACTCGAATTGTTTTCGCGGATATAGGGGTCATCTCCCTTGTCTAATGCCATGTGCGTTTTTCACCGCTAGTTGACTCCTTTGCCGCCAGGATAAAACTCGTTGACAACGTAAACTCCGTTCCACTTATTCTAGTAGGCTTTTATATTTATATGTGAGCTGATAGAGTACTGTCTAAGGATTTACAGAAACCCATGAAGCTAGATTTAACACCTTCTAGTGGGTCCGGGTATGATTTTACATTCATTTAAATTATTGACGTACGTATTGTTTTATTGATATTTTTTATCTGTTTGGCCCGAATCTTCCTTTATCGATTTTAAATCGTATGGTTGATTGTAGACTTGTTCTATATGTGACGGTATTTTAACGATAGTTATAGCTCTGATTCATCTGAATTATTGAGCCCTCTGCACGCTCATATCGAATTTCGTTTTTCGTGAACTCGTGCGCCCGATTTTTCGATACTCGATCTTTCTAATATATTTAGCTCTGGACATAGCTAATCCACCAGTTAATTTTATTGCTCATTTTTTGTCGATTCTATTGAGTGATGAATAGCTTTTGTTTTATTTTAACATGTCTATTGAGCACTCTAATTCGATATGTGTATTTCCACATTCACTCGAATTGTTTTCGCGGATATAGGGGTCATCTCCCTTGTCTAATGCCATGTGCGTTTTTCACCGCTAGTTGACTCCTTTGCCGCCAGGATAAAACTCGTTGACAACGTAAACTCCGTTCCACTTATTCTAGTAGGCTTTTATATTTATATGTGAGCTGATAGAGTACTGTCTAAGGATTTACAGAAACCCATGAAGCTAGATTTAACACCTTTTCTAGTGGGGTCCGGGTATGATTTTACATTCATTTAAATTATTGACGTATTGTTTTATTGATATTTTTTATCTGTTTGGCCCGAATCTTCCTTTATCGATTTTAAATCGTATGGTTGATTGTAGACTTGTTCTATATGTGACGGTATTTTAACGATAGTTATAGCTCTGATTCATCTGAATTATTGAGCCCTCTGCCGCTCATATCGAATTTCGTTTTTCGTGAACTCGTGCGCCGATTTTTCGATACTCGATCTTTCTAATATATTTACGCTCTGGACATAGCTATCCACCAGTTAATTTTATTGCTCTATTTTTTTGAGTCGATTCTATTGAGTGATGAATAGCTTTTGTTTTATTTTAACATGTCTATTGAGCACTCTAATTCGATATGTGTATTTCCACATTCACTCGAATTGTTTTCGCGGATATAGGGGTCATCTCCCTTGTCTAATGCCATGTGCGTTTTTCACCGCTAGTTGACTCCTTTGCCGCCAGGATAAAACTCGTTGACAACGTAAACTCCGTTCCACTTATTCTAGTAGGCTTTTATATTTATATGGTGAGCTGATAGAGTACTGTCTAAGGATTTACAGAAACCCATGAAGCTAGATTTAACACCTTTCTAGTGGGTCCGGGTATGATTTTTACATTCATTTAAATTATTGACGTATTGTTTTATTGATATTTTTTATCTGTTTGGCCCGAATCTTCCTTTATCGATTTTAAATCGTATAGGTTGATTGTAGACTTGTTCTATATGTGACGGTATTTTAACGATAGTTATAGCTCTGATTCATCTGAATTATTGAGCCCTCTGCCGCTCATATCGAATTCGTTTTTCGTGAACTCGTGCGCCGATTTTTCGATACTCGATCTTTCTAATATATAATATATATATATATAATATATATATAATAATAATATAATATATATATAATAATATAATATATATATTATTAATATATATATATAATAATATATAATATATAATATATATAATATATATATATATATATATATAATATATATTATATATATATATATATATATATATATTATATATATAAATTAATATATATATATAATATATATATATATAATATATATAATATAATAATATATATATAATATATATATATATTATATATATATATATATAATATATATATATATAATAATAAATATATATAATATATATATATATATATATATATAATATATAATATATATAATATATAATATAATATATATATAATTATAATATATATATATAATATATATATATATAATATAATAATATATATAATATTATAATATATATAATATAATATATATAAATATTATAATATATATATAATATAATATATATATATAATATTAATATATATATCATATTATATATATATATATATACACACATTTATATGTAAACATACATATATCTATATCTATCTTATATATATGAAGGTATATATATATATATATTATATATATATAATATATATATATATATATTAATACATATATATATACATATATATACATAATATATATACATATATAATATATCATACATATATATAATGCAATATATATATATATATATTAATAATATATAATATATAATATATATTAATATATAATATATATATTATAATATACTAATATATATACATATATATAATATACTATACATATATATATGTATGTATGTATGTATTTATGTATGTATGTATGTATGTATGTATGTATGTATGTATGTATGTATGTATGTATATATAAACACACATACACACTTACACACACGCACACATATATAGTATATATGTAAATATGTATGTGCCATGCACCTTCACAACAGTAACAAAGTCTAAACCACAACAACAACAACAACAACAAACAAACATGTTATTAATTATTTTTCTTGATTTATCACTTTCTGTAAGATAGTTAAACTCTCAACATTTATTGATGGCTGAGAGAGATATGTTGTTGTTGTGGTTGTTGTGGTGGTTGTTGTGGTTGTGGTCGTCGTTGTTGTTGTGTTGTGTTGTGGTTGTGGTTGTTGTTGTTGTGGTGGATGTGGGTTTTTGTGGTTGTTGTTGTGGTTGTTGTGGTTGTTGTTGGTTGTGTGGTCGTTGTTGTTGTTGTTGTTGTTTGTTGTGGTTGTTGTGGTTGTGGTCGTTGTTGTTGTTGTTGTTTGTGGTTGTGTTGTTGTGGTTGTGGTCGTTGTTGTTGTTGTTGTTGTTGTGGTTGTTGTGGTGGTTGTTGTGGTTGTGGTCGTTGTTGTTGTTGTTGTTGTTGTGGTTTGTGGTTGTTGTTGTTGTGGTTGTTGTGGTTGTTGTGGTTGTTGTTGTGGTTGTTGTGGTTGTTGTGGTTGTGGTCGTTGTTGTTGGTTGTTGTTGTTGTGGTGGTTGTTGTGGTTGTGGGTCGTTGTTGTTGTTGTTGTTGTTGTGGTTGTTGTGGTGGTTGTTGTGGTTGTGGTCGTTGTTGTTGTTGTTGTTGTTTGTTGTGGTTGTGGTTGTTGTTGTTGTGGTTGTTGTGGTTGTTGTGGTGGTTGTTGTGGTTGTGGTCGTTGTTGTTGTTGTTGTTGTTGTGGTGGTTTGTTGTGGTTGTGGTCGTTGTTGTTGTTGTTGTTGTTGTTGTTGTGTTGTGGTTGTTGTGGTTGTGGTCGTTGTTGTTGTTGTTGTTTGTGGTGGTGTTGTTGTGGTTGTGGTCGTTGTTGTTGTTGTTGTTGTTGTTGTGGTTGTGGTTGTTGTTGTTGTGGTTGTTGTGGTTGTTGTGGTGGTTGTTGTGGTTGTGGTCGTTGTTGTTGTTGTGCGTTGTTGTGGTGGTTGTTGTGGTTGTGGTCGTTGTTGTTGTTGTTGTTGTTGTTGTTGTGGTTGTGGTTGTTGTGGTTGTGGTCGTTGTTGTTGTTGTTGTTGTTGTGGTGGTTGTTGTGGTTGTGGTCGTTGTTGTTGTTGTTGTTGTTGTGGTTGTTGTGGTGGTTGTTGTGGTTGTGGTCGTTGTTGTTGTTGTTGTTGTTGTTGTGGTTGTGTTGTTGTTGTTGTGGTTGTTGTGGTTGTTGTGGTTGTTGTTGTGGTTGTTGTGGTTGTGGTTGTTGTGGTTGTGGATGTGGTTTTTGTGGTTGTTGTGGTTGTTGTTGTGGTTGTTGTGGTTGTTGTGGTTGTTGTAATGTTATGGTCGTTGTTGTGGTTGTTGTGGTTGTTGTTGTGGTTGTGGTTGTTGTAGTTTTTATAGTGGTTATGGTCGTTGTTGTGGTTGTTGTGGTTGTTGTGGTTGTTGTTGTTGTTGTTGTTGTTGTGTGTTATTTTGTGTGTTGTGGTTGTGGTTGTTGTTGTTGTGGTTTTTGTGGTGGTCGTTGTTGTGGTTGTTTTGTGGTTGTTGTAGTTTTTCTGGTTGTTGTTGTTGTGGTTATTGTGGTTGTTGTAGTTGTTGTAATGTTATGGTCGTTGTGTGGTTGTTGTGGTTGTTGTTGTTGTTGTGGTTGTGGTTGTTGTGGTTGTTGTAGTGTTATGGTCGTTGTTGTGGTTGTCGTGGTTGTTTTGGTTGTTGTGGTTGTTGTGGTTGTTGTGGTTGTTGTTGTGGTTGTTGTAGTGGTTGTGGATGTGGTTGTTGTGGCTGTTGTGGTTGTTGTGGTTGTTGTAGTTGTATGGTTGTTGTTGTGGTTGTTGTAGTTGTTGTAGTTGTTGTAGTGGTTGTTGTTGTGGTTGTTGTAGTGGTTGTGGATGTGGTTTTTGTGGTTGTTGTGGTTGTTGTGGTTGTTGTGGTTGTTGTGGTGTTGTGGTTGTGTTGTTGTGGTGTGTGTTGTGTGGTTGTGGTTGTGTTGTGGTGGTTGTTGTGGTTGTTGTGGTTGTTGTTGTGTGGTTGTGTTGTGGTTGTTGTGGTTGTTGTTGTTGTAGTGTTTGGTCGTTGTTGTGGTTGTTGTGGTTGTTGTAGGTGTTGTTGTTATGGTCGTTGTTGTGGTTGTTGTGGTTGTTGTGGTTGTTGTGGTTATTGTTGTGGTTGTTGTGGTGTTGTTGTGGTTGTATGGTCGTTGTTGTTGTGGTGTTGTGGTTGGTGTTGTGGTTGTTGTGGTTGTTGTAGTTGTGGTTGTGTTGTTGTGGGTTGTGGGTTGTTGGTGGTTGTGGTTGTGGTTGTGTTGTTGTTGTTGTAGTGTTATGGTCGTTGTTGTGGTTGTTGTGGTTGTTGTTGTTGTTGTAGTGTTATGGTCGTTGTTGTGGTTGTTGTGGTTGTTGTGGTTGTTGTGGTTGTTGTAGTTGTTGTAGTGTTATGGTTGTTATTGTGGTTGTTGTGGTTGTTGTAGTTGTTGTAGTGTTATGGTCGTTGTTGTGGTTGTTGTGGTCGTTGTGATTGTTGTGGTTGTTGTGGTTGTTGTTGTTGTGGTTTTTGTGGTTGTTGTGGTTGTGGTTGTTGTTGTAGTTTTTTGTGGTTGTTGTGGTTGTGGTTGTGGTTGTTGTTGTAGTTTTTGTGGTTGTTGTTGTTGTGGATGTGGTTGTTGTGGTGTTGTTGTGGTTGGTGTGGTTATTGTTGTGGTTGTTGTGGTTGTTGTTGTGGTTGTTGTGGTTATTGTTGTGGTTGTTGTGGTTGTTGTTGTGGTTGTATGGTTGTTGTTGTGGTTGTTGTAGTTGTTGTTGTTGTGGGTGGTGGTGGTTGTTGTTGTGTTGTTGTTGTGGTTGTTGTGGTTGTTGTTGTGGTTGTTGTGGTTGTTGTGGTGTTGTGGTGTGGTTGTCGTTGTGGTTGTGTTGTGTTTTGGTGGTTGTTGTTGTTTTTGTGGTTGTTGTGGTGGTTGTTGTGGTTGTTGTGGTTGTTGTGGTTGTTGTAGTTGTTATGGTCGTTGTTGTTATTGTTGTTATGGTAGTTTAGGTCCTTGTTGTTGTTTTTTGTTATTGTGTTGTTGTTGATGTCGGTGTTGCCTTGAAATAGTCTGGAAAAGACCCACTCGTATACATATACTCTCAAGCACACACCTTCATACACACAGATGCACACTCAGATACGTATACACACACACACACATATATATACACCTGCACGTTTAAATCTGACATCTTTGTATATATACTCTATATACTTTCATTTAAACACACACATTATATATAATCGTGAATATATATATATATAATATAGAAATGGCTTCTACAGGAGCTATAGAAGCCTCCTGATGATTTCTCCCGAATGAAACAGTTCTAGTCCTGTAGAAGCCATTTCTGTATTAAATATATATATATATAAATGTATAACAGTTCATATATATATAATATATATATATATATATATATATATATATATATATGTATATACATTTATATATATATATAACTGTTTATATATATATAAATTGTTATATATATAAACTTATATACATATATATATATATATATATTAAATTTATATATATATTATATAACAGTTTATATATATATATATAAGTTTATATATATATATAAGTTTATATACAATATTAAATAAATGGAAAACTATATTTATAAAACCATATCTATTTCATTATATATATTTCGGGGATATCATATTAACAATATGCTATGCCTTCATCAGACAAAATACAATATAAACAGTTTTATAGATAAATATATTCGACATACCGTAATAAACATCAACTTCATTTGAAGAGGTTTACGCTAGCAGTAAACCTCTTCAAATGAAGTTGATGTTTATTACGGTATGTCGAATATATTTATCTATAAAACTGTTTATATTGTATTTTGTCTGATGAAGGCATAGCATATTGTTAATATGATATCCCCGAAATATATATAATGAAATAAATATGGTTTTATAAATATAGTTTTCCATTTATTTAATATTGTAAATATACTCCAAATATTTGTCGAGTGCTT
>CAXHJY010001027.1:0-2500 GCA_964016885.1 Eledone cirrhosa
GAGTATATTTTATTGTTTTTACCTGGAACCCACAAAACCTGAGAATGTCTTTTTTTATTCCTATAGAAATAAATCAATATTGGAAAGTAATTTACAATTTGCCGCCATTAAAGGATGAGACAATAGATAGAACTGCATATTTGTGTAAACACATACACGCATACTGTATAAACACAGACGCACATACTGTATAAACACATACACGCATACTGTATAAACACAGACGCACATACTGTATAAACACATACATACATACTGTATAAACACATACACACATACTGTATAAACACAGACGCACATACTGTATAAACACATACACACATACTGTATAAACACATACATACATACTGTATAAACACATACACGCATACTGTATAAACACAGACGCACATACTGTATAAACACATACACACATACTGTATAAACACATACATACATACTGTATAAACACATACACACATACTGTATAAACACATACACACATGCTGTATAAACACATACACACATACTGTATAAACACATACACACATAGTGTATAAACACAGACGCACATACTGTATAAACACATACACACATACTGTATAAACACATACATACATACTGTATAAACACATACACACATACTGTATAAACACATACACACATACTGTATAAACACATACACACATACTGTATAAACACAGACGCACATACTGTATAAACACATACACACATACTGTATAAACACATACATACATACTGTATAAACACATACACACATACTGTATAAACACATACACACATACTGTATAAACACATACACATGCGCATATAAGCATAAAGATACATATATATATATATATACAAATCTACTGTAAAACTCATTCTTTGATGTACTCATTGAATCTTGTTTAACTCTTTAATATATACAAATATATATATATAGAGAGAGAGAGGTTTATATATATATATACAAACATATAGACACGTACTGTACAACTGCATAGCTGCATGCATATATAAACACTCAGACATGACTATACAAACATACAAATATATATATATATAGAGAGAGAGGTTTATATATATATATACAAACATATAGACACGTACTGTACAAATGCATAGATGCATGCATATATAAACACTCAGACATGACTATACAAACATACATACATATATATATATATATATATATATGTATGTATATATATATAAACACACACACACAAACGTAGATTCATATATACAGTATATAGATACACATTTGTACAAACATAGGTATATATATATATATATATATGTATGTATATATATATAAACACACACACACAAACGTAGATTCATATATACAGTATATAGATACACATTTGTACAAACATAGGTATATATATATATATATGTAAACATATGCAGAGGTTATATTTGTTGGGATTCAACAAGCTTAAAAACAAGTAAACACATATATATATATATATGCAAACATATATATATACACACACACACACACATACACACTTTTAAACACATACATATATAAACACTCAGCCACATACATATATCAACACACAGACACATACATATATAAACACTCAGCCACATACATATATCAACACACACACACATACATATATAAACACTCAGCCACATACATATATCAACACACAGACACATACATATATAAACACTCAGCCACATACATATATCAACACACAGACACATACATATATAAACACTCAGCCACATACATATATCAACACACAGACACATACATATATAAACACTCAGCCACATACATATATCAACACACAGACACATACATATATAAACACTCAGCCACATACATATATCAACACACAGACACATACATATATAAACACTCAGACACATACATATATCAACACACAGACACATACATATATATAAACACTCAGCCACATACATATATCAACACACAGACACATACATATATAAACACTCAGCCACATACATATATCAACACACAGACACATACATATATAAACACTCAGCCACATACATATATCAACACACAGACACATACATATATAAACACTCAGCCACATACATATATCAACACTCAGCCACATACATATATCAACACACAGACACATACATATATAAACACTCAGCCACATACATATATCAACACACAGACACATACATATATCAACACACAGACACATACATATATAAACACTCAGCCACATACATATATCAACACACAGACACATACATATATAAACACACAGACACATACATATATAAACACTCAGCCACATACATATATCAACACACAGACACATACATATATAAACACTCAGCCACATACATATATCAACACACAGACACATACATATATAAACACTCAGCCACATACATATATCAACACACAGACACATACATATATAAACACTCAGCCACATACATATATCAACACTCAGCCACATACATATATCAACACACAGACACATACATATATAAACACTCAGCCACATACATA
>CAXHJY010001027.1:7500-12500 GCA_964016885.1 Eledone cirrhosa
GTGCTAAATATATAAATGTATTTTTCTACATTTGTTTTTCACGCTGTGTTATGTGTATTTCTATGACTGTTGTGTGTGTATATGCACAAATTGTATGTATATATATATATATATATATGTGTGTGTGTATATATGTATGTATCATCATTTATTTGTCTGTTTTTTTCCTGCCAGCAAGAGTCGTGTGTGTAATAAATAAATATATATATATATATGTACATACTTATGAATATATACACACCTATATATACACACATGAGTGTATGTATACAAAGGTTTGCTTTTAGATTTACACCCTGTAAATTCTTAATAAACTACTTAAAATATTTATTAGTCATCTTCATACAGTTAGTCTCTTGTTGATATAGAAAGAATGAGATAGAGAGATAGATAGAGAGATAGATAGAGATGTATAGGGGGAGAAGGGTTGATAGATAAATAGATAAGACTGATAGATAGACTGAAGTATAGGTAGGGAGGTAGGTAGGTAGATAGGTAGCTAGATAGGTAGGTATGTTTACACAAGTCTTAAAAAGTTAATGTTGATCTTTATGTCTTGTACCATAAGTCAATAAAAAATTTGTACCACATTTTTTTTTTTAATAACTAACAAGAACCACTTGATTGTTAGGCTCCAGCTTGGCCACTGTCCAATGACTGTGGTAAATAAATAAAAATAAATAAAATAAAATAAAATATTGTCTTCAGAAAACATTATCTAACATGTCTTTTACTTTTGTTCCAAAGTCAATTGGGTGTGATTTGTGGGAGATTTGAGGGAGAATTAGCTGCCATTTCCAGCATGGCCACAGTCCAATGAGTGTAAAGAAAGTTTTAAAAAATATATATCATGTCTTCCAGAAAACATTATTTAATGTATCTTTTACTATTTTTCTAAAGCCAATAGTGTGTGATTTGAGGGAGAATTAGCTGCTATTTCCAGTTAGCTGAGCAACCATGTCGATGCCCTTGCCTCATCTTTACAAGTTGTTTTATCAGAAACCAAATCTTCATTTACAATGTTTGTCATCACTCTCTTCCCCTCGTCCTTGTCCGACATAGAACAACATTTCATTAACATTCTAGAATTATTAGGAAGTCGTTACCATAAAGACAAGATTGTCATCACAAGAACACTTATTCAATTGTAGTTCTTTCTCTTGGACCACCATGCTTGATATCAGACAGTAAATTGCCAGAATCGTTTTAACCCTTTAGTTACCAACCCCAGCCAAAACCAGTTCTGGTTCTATGAAATAAAGTCACCCATTTTAAAGGTTTACAATTTAAATTAAAATCTTTCAACATAATTTTATATAAGAACTTTATATTAAGTTACTTTCTTAGTAATGAAATGATTGATACTTTTAGTAAATCCCTCAAAATTCTTCATTAATTAATCAAAATAGAGTGTATACATATATATATATATATACATATATATATATATATATATATATATATATATATATATATATATATATATATATATATATTTCGTTTCTGAATTTGTTTAGCAAGATTCTTTATCTGAAAACGTGGTTGTTTATATATTGTCAAAGTTCTTTCATCACACATTCTGAGGTCACAGAATGTGTGATGAAAGAACTTTGACAATATATAAACAACCATCTGGTTGTGGAACCAACCAACCAACCGGAAATTTATAAATTCCTAAATTTATAAATTTATTATAATAAATTGAAGTGAAAGCAACTGGTGTGTGTGTTTCTTATTGGCAACATGACCCTCCCAAAGTATAACAATATATATATATATATATATATAGACCCGTCCCACCCTTGCAAGCAGGGAAAAGCGGACGTAAAATGATGATGATGATGATGATATATACATATATATGCTCTTCTCATTTCAACAGCTAGTTCTGGACTATATATATACACACACACACATACATACATGTATATATATAAATATGTGTATATATATATATCATCATTGTTTAATGTCTATTTTCCATGCTAGCATAGGTTAGATGGGTTTGTCTCATTTGAGGCAAGTTGGGTCGGGTGACCGTGTCTCGCTCATAAAGGAGTGTCTCTGGCTGGTTTTCTACAGCTGGATGCTCTTCCTAGCGCCAACCACATTTACAGTGTGTGCAATATATATATATATAAAAAGGAACGATCGACTTTCGTCAAATCGGACCGAGGAAACAATGTTTCCATTGGTCTTTCTGATTGCTAATACTATCTGTCGGTCGCAACTCCAGGTAGAAGGAACAACGTGAAATAAAGTGTCTTGCTGAAGGACATAACGCATCACCCAGTCTGGGAATCGAACTCACAACCTCACGATTGCAAATTCTCTAACCACTCAGCCACATACCTTCATATATATATATATATATATATATATATATATATATATATATATATATATATAAATGTGTGTGTATGTATATATATATATATGTGTGTGTATGTGCACACACACGCACATATATATACACCTATACATACATATAACTGTTATTACAGTTACTTTCTGGATGTGCAACTCCCACAAGTTACCATACAAGTTTCTCTGTTGGTGCCATTTCCTGCTCCGTGTCTTCTGTCGATTCTTCCTGCCGCCGCCATCTCCATACAGCAACCCCCTCCTCCAGTCTTTTATATATCTATATAAAACAAATTCCATTGCAGTCAATAGATAACAAATACACTTTGTAAATAAAACATATCTGTCAGAATTACTTTCAAATAACAGGCCAACCAAAACACTTCCCTGCCGAACACCCCACCACACTTTCCTGCCGAGCACCTCACAACACCCCACCACACTTTCCTGCCGAACATCTCACAACACCCCACCACACTTTCCTGCCGAACACCTCACAACACCCCACCACACTTTCCTGCCGAACAACTCACCACACCCCACCACACTTTCCTGCCGAACAACTCACAACACCCCACCACACTTTCCTGCCGAACATCTCACAACACCCCACCACACTTTCCTGCCGAACAACTCACCACACCCCACCACACTTTCCTGCCGAACAACTCACCACACCCCACCACACTTTCCTGCCGAACAACTCACCACACCCCACCACACTTTCCTGCCGAACAACTCACCACACCCCACCACACTTTCCTGCCGAACAACTCACCACACCCCACCACACTTTCCTGCCGAACAACTCACCACACCCCACCACACTTTCCTGCCGAACACCTCACCACACCACAACACCTCACCACACTTTCCTGACCTGACAAACCCTGCCCCCAATCACATCTCTTCCCCTGCACCAACACCTTACCGGCCTCACAGTTACTTTAAGATTCTATAGTTTTGTACATTCATCAGTTTGTATTCTACAACCTGGTCGGGGGTGGGTGGGTGGGAGAAGAGAGTGTAGGTGGGTAGGTTTGTGGGTGGGTGCTTCTGTGAATGGGGTGGAGGGTGTGGTAATCAACATGTCTTTGTGTTTGTTCGTTGGTTCGTTCGTGTTTCCTTTTTTTTGTGTATATGTGTGTGTATGTAAGTGTGCACATATGTGACTGTGTGTGTGTAAGTATGTATGTATATATGTCCATGTGTGTATGTGAGGGAGAGAGTATGTGTGTGTGTATGTGCATGTATCTTTGTGCATGTATGTATGTGAGTGAGTGAGCATGCTTCTGTGTGTGTATGTGTGTGTGTGTAAGCATTTATGCGTATGTGTAAGCATGTATGTGTGTGTGTGTGTTGCTTTCTTTTTTTCTTTATTCTCCAAACGTAACATGCAATACAGACATTTGTATACAGAGGAGCTGGTCGTTTACTGAATTATTGCAGTTGTTCTTGTTGTTGTCATCATCATCATAGTTGTGGCCTTTCACTGTCTCTCTTTATTCACTGACCTCCTCTCTTCCTCCTCATCCTTCTTTCTGCATCTTTTCTGGCATGCATACACGCACATGCATACACACACTCTTATAAACACACACTTGTACATGCATCTTCATTTCGTATGTGTGTATGTGTGTATATATACATACACACATTGTATGCATTCATATGTAGACACATCTGCATAGACATACGTGTACATACATAAGTACCATATATATATATATATATATATATATATATACATGCATTACATACATACATGAACATACATAAGTACCATATATATATATATATATATACATGCATTACATACATATTACATATATACACACACACACACATATATATATATATATACATGCATTACATACATATTACTTATATACACACACACACATACACATATATATATATATATATATATATATATATATACATGCATTACATACATATTACTTATATACACACACACACATATATATATATATATATATATATATATATATATATATATATATATATATATGTAAGAGAGTGGGTGAGAGTATGGTTGGCCAGAGAAAGAGAGGGATCTCCTGGTAGTTGTTTACTGTCAATCAATGAGTCTTTAAAGATGTTCATCTTCTCTTGACACCAGGAACTCTACTTTCCTGCCATTCATCTGCTGTCGTTGTACAAAGGAAATAAGAAAACATCTAATCCGTGCCTCTTTTCTTATTAACATCCTTCACTAGCAACCCAACTAACTGCCACTCATATCTCCTCCTTCCTCATCTATCTCATCTCTCCCTGCTCCCTTCTTCTTCATCATCTATCTCATCTCTCCCTCCTTCCTCTCTCTGTCCTCCATTGTCTTCTATCTTATCTATCTCTCCCTCCCCTTCATCTATCTCATCTCTCCCTCCTTCCTCTTCTTCATCTCTCCCTCTCCTTCATCCTCTTCTATCTCTTCTTCATCTCTCTACTTCATCTTCTTCATCTGTTTCTCCTTCCTTCCTCTTTATCACCATATATCTCTTCCTACTCCTCAGTATCTATCTCCTCCTCTATCCAACTCATTTCTCTCCTCCCCCTCCTCCCCCCTCATTTTAAACTAAACTAAACTAAAATAGAAAGAAGACAACATTTAT
>CAXHJY010001027.1:42500-62500 GCA_964016885.1 Eledone cirrhosa
TTCATCGTTACAGGGTCAATAAAATAAAGTACCAGTAATGTACTGGGGTTGATTTAATCAACATTCGCCACCCCTTCAAATTGCTGGCTTTGTGCCTAAATCAGAAACCATTATTAGTGTAAACATGGGGCTTTCTGTATTGCATGACCTATTGAAATAAAATATATATCATGTTGAAATACATGTTTGTCTGGCTGGAAAAGTTGGACTTCTGCTATGATGATGATGATGATGATGATGATAGTGGTGGTGCTTGTGATGGTGGTAGTTGTGGTTGTGATGGTGGTGTTGGTGATGGTGATGGTGCTTGTGATTGTGGTTGTGAAGGTGGTGGTGGTGCTTGTGATGGTGGTGGTGGTGATGATGGTGATGGTGATGAAGGTGGTGGTGGTGGTGGTGGTGGTGATGAAAAAAGACTGCGTGAGCTCTTCTTAATGGAGATCACATAAAGTCATGTTCTACAAACACGACAGACAGGACTCATGGGAAGAGTTCACAATTTGTAATCCATATGAACACTTTAATCTCTCTCTCTCTCTCTCCCTCTCTCTCTCTCATATGCACACACACACACATACACACACTTATACCAACTTATACCCACACACTCACACACACATACACACACTTATACCAACTTATACCCACACACTCACACACACATACACACACGTATACCAACTTATACCCACACACTCACACACACATACACACACTTATACCAACTTATACCCACACACTCACACACACACATACACACACTTATACCAACTTATAGCCACACACTCACACACACACATACACACACTTATACCAACTTATACCCACACACATATACACACACTTATACCAACTCATACACACACCTACACAGCTTATTGAAATCCATTCTCATTGCACTTTATGCACATCAAAGTCCAGCATGTGTGTGTGTGTGTGTATGTGTGTGAGACAATATATGTTTGTGTACATGTGTGTCTGTGTATGTAATATGAGTGTGTGTGTGTGTGTGAGACAGCATATGTCTGCGTACATGTGTCTCTGTATGTAATATATAATATGAGTGTGTGTATGTGCATAAATATATATCTATATATATATATATATATGTGTGTGTGTATGTGAATGTATGAATGTATATGTATGTGTGTCTATATCATAATTTTTTTGGCTTCGTAACTTAAAATGATGATGATGATTGTGATGATATATATATATATACATATATACACATATATAAGTATGTGTGTCTGTGTGTGTGTATATATATATATGTGTGTGTGTGTGCTGTATGTGTGTTGGTTTTATTTCCTATGATCTCCCTCCCTCTCTCTCTCACCACCTCCCTCCCCCTCTACCCCTCCCCTCCTACCCACCTCACCTCTCTACCCCCCCTTCTCTTTGATCTCTGTCAATTCATTCATTAAACTCACCCAAACACCACACCACCACTCCACCACTCCACTACTCCACCACACCACCACACCACCACACCACCACACCACTACACTACTATACCACCACACCACTACACTACTATACCACCACACCACCACACCACTACACCACTACTCCACCACTCCACCACTCCACCACACCACCACACCACCACACTACTACACTACTATACCACCACACCACTACACCACTACTCCACCACTACACCACACCACTACTCCACCACCACACCTCTACTCCACCACACCACTACACCACCACACCACTACACCACCACACCACTACACCACCACACCACCACACCACCACACCACTACACCACTACACCACCACTCCACTACTCCACCACACCACTATACCACTACACCACTACTCCACCACACCACTACATCACCACTCCACTCCACCACTCCACCACACCACCACTACACTACTACTCCACCACACCACTACACCACTACTCCACCACACCACTACTCCACCACACCACTACACCACCACTCCACTCCACTCCACCACAACAATATATTACTCTAGCCAACAAGTGTAGCTCTACCAATAACACAGTAATCTCCCATGCCACAGTTTCACAGTCTATCCACCAGGGAACACATCACATGTTTTACTCTTTAATTAAAAGAAGTTTCAAATTCTGTTTATTATTATATATACAAGTTTAAAGGTTTTGATGTGCATGTGTATGTGTGTATATATATATTTATATATATAGATAGATAGGTGTGCATGTATATATGTGTGTGTGTGTGTGTGCATGCATAGTTTTACAAATATATACACACATTTATATAAATAAATGTACATGTATATATATGTATATTCATATATATGTATATACATATATATATGTGTGTGTGTTTGATTGCATATATATATATATGTGTGTGTGTTTGATTGCATATATATATATATATACACAAACATTCACACACAGAGATATATATGCAAAGACACACATATATATATATAATATATATGATATATATATTATATATATATACATAAGTATATATATATCATCATCAACATTTTATGTTCGTGGGTTATATATATATACACGCATGTGGATGTATATAATACACTCCATTCACAAAGAAAGAAAGACTCCAGTACTTCCATGTCTTAACCATATCCTTCATTCTTTTGTCTCCCATCTCCTTCCATCTAGAACATTCCAGACCAAACCATGCAGTTACCCATGTTTCTAGTGTGAAAGAAGTTCGCTAAGGAATTAGATCTTTGACAAAATAGTAATGCCGCTACTTGACATCTGTTGAAGAAATCAACTTATGAATAATTCATAACTCTTTATAAGAAATTCTTCAAATTTTTACAAGAATATATATATATATATATATATATATATATATATATATATATATATGTGTGTGTGTGTGTAAAAAGGAAAAAAATATATTTTTCTTCCTAATAATCGTCTCTTTCCCCCTGTTTTCATATATATATATATATATATATATATATATATATATATATATATATATATATATATACACATGTGTGTGTGTGTGTGTGTATATATATGTATATATGATTGTCACAATAAGAAGAATTGCAATTACAATAGCCAATAATAATTATAACAGGCAGAAAGAAAGGAAGACAGAAAGACAGAATGGTAAAAGGTTGTATTGAGGCAACATGTGTGAAATATTGTTGAGAATATTTAACGTTAGAAATAAATTTAATACTTTTTACTTTGGAAAATATATAAACTCTTAGATTTCTGTCTGGTTCTGTCCTAGAATCTCATTATTGTCCTTATTGACTTCATTCTTAACATTCTGTAAGGATTTAACCCTTTAGTATTTACATTACTCTATATATACTATTGTATTTTCATGGTAAAGGCTTTACCTCACATAATATCTCACATAATATCTCACATAATATCGAATCTTTGGATTTTGATATTATTTATTTTAAGAACAATACCTTAACATCAGTATGAGTGGCCAGTTACAGCTAGTTTGAACTAAAAGAGATGACAATTCAAGCCAGATATGGCTGGTTTATATGCTAAAAGGTTAATGTGGTGCAGTCAATTTGCTCTTTTGAACTTTTCTGAGAGTACCGTTACTCAAAAGGGGAACCCTATATATATATATATATATATATAGGGTCAGACAGACTTGGAGTCTGGTCTGGGGTGCCACACTGGTCTGAGGATCAGGCAGACTTGGAGTCTGGTCTGGAATGATCCCAGATCATGAGCCGGCTGCTTGAGAAACATTTGTAACCGGGTTGAGCAATAAATCTCCTATGTAACACCTCCATTTTGTTCTTATATATATATAATAAAAAATCACCAAGGTTTCATTCTACTACAAAGAGTGTAGCATTTAATACCATACCATATATATCTATCTAGGGTGGGTAAAATTGCCGAGATCCATGGACAAGTTCTCTCCAGCGGTCTCTGTCCCTCATTATTGCTGCCATGTCCTGCATCTTCAAGAGACCAGTGTCCGTCCTTAGGGCATCAACATATGTCAACCTCGGTCTTCCTCTTCCAGTGTGTCCATGTAGGGGCTCCCACAGAGTATTACAATTTATGTAATACGTCAATTATAGAAGTCGAGACAGTGTAGAGAACCTTACCAATAATAAACCAAGGAGGTAGTACTCTAACACCTGATATGTGAGGAAGTTGTTAAGCTCCGGAGATTTTTCTTGATCCTCTGTTCAGCCTATTATAAATCTATATATTAACTACACCCACACCACCACCACCACCTACTCGTGTATCTATGTGTGATGTGTCTATTCCAGGTGACAGCTGTTTTAAAGTTATAAAAGATAAGCTGTGAATTATTTAACCCTTTCATGACCATATTTCTAATGAGATACTCTCTATATTAATTAATTAATGAAGAATTTTGAAGGATTTCCTAAAATTATTATTTCATTACTAAGATAGTAACTTAATAAGACAGGCATCCAGCTGTAGAAAACCTGCCAAAAATAGGTTTGGGGCCATGTTTGAATCTGGTCTCTCCATCTACGATGTGTGGGCGTCCTTCAGGTATCAAACCCTAACGATATATTTTAGCTAGACTAGAAGCTTTTTTTTCTAATGTTTTGTTGCCACAATAAAATGCACCCAGTACCCAGTACACTCTATAGAGGGGTTGGTGATAGGAAGGGTCTACAGCTGTAGAAAACCTGCCAGAGAAAGGGTCGAAAGGACTCTTTCATTGTATCAAAGACAGCACAACATTTGTCGTGCTGGTGCTAAAATAAAATGCACCCAGTACACTCTGTATAGTGTGAGAACATATGTAAGTGAGATACAGATCTCCGAACCATCTGAGAAGTCGGTAACTCCGATTAAATACTGACTTGGTCTCTAGTGACGAAGAGGGGGGGGGGGCGTTAACCAATAACAATGATGGTGGTAGTGGTGATGATTGCAATGATGATGATGATGGTGGTGGTGATGTTTGTGATGATCGTGATGATGGTAATGATGATGATGATTGTAATGTTGATGGTGGTGATGTTTGTGATGATGATGATAATGGTCGTGGTGATGATAAGGATGATGATGATGGTGAAGGTGATGATAATGATGTTGATAATGATGGTGATGATGATGTTGATAATGATAGTGATGGTGATGGTGATGATAATGATGGTGATGGTGATAATGATGGTGCAGGTAATGATGGTGATGATGATGATGATAATGAAGGTGAAGGTGATGATGATGATAATGATAATGATGATGATGTTGATGGTGATGGTGATGGTGAAGGTCTATCTTCAATGATTAAAATATTTTCTAAGGTTTGTCTTGGAGAAATATTTGGTAATCTTCTAATAGAAGTTGACAGTGTTCAGTGGAACCTAGCATCTGTATCTCACCAGATGTAGTTACTAGCATCTGTATCTCACCAGATGTAGTTACTAGCATCTGTATCTCACCAGATGTAGTTACTAGCATCTGTATCTCACCAGATGTAGTTACTAGCATCTGTATCTCACCAGATGTAGTTACTAGCATCTGTATCTCACCAGATGTAGTTACTAGCATCTGTATCTCACCAGATGTAGTTACTAGCATCTGTATCTCACCAGATGTAGTTACTAGCATCTGTATCTCACCAGATGTAGTTACTAGCATCTGTATCTCACCAGATGTAGTTACTAGCATTGTCTCAGTGTGTATGTCTATATATATATTTATATATGTGTATGTGTATATATATGTACGTATATGTGTGAGTGTGTGTATATATGCACATATATATACATATGTGTGTATATATATATATATATATATAATTGGTGTGGGATGCTTAAAGTGTCCATATGCGGTAGGCCGTATGAGCACTCAATGCCCTCGTAGGGAAGAGTATATCACAGAAAAAAGAGAATCAATGTTGCGATGAAAGGAATTTATTGGACATGTTACAAATGTTTCTTGGGTGACCAGCTCGAGGCACGATCGATGGGGTGATCACCACATCGATCGTGCCTCGAGCTGGTCACCACATCGATCGTGTCTCGAGCTGGTCACCACATCGATCGTGTCTCGAGCTGGTCACCCAAGAAACATTTGTAATATGTCCAATAAATTCCTTTCATCGCAACATTGATTCTCTTTTTTCTGTGATATATATATATATATATTTATATATAGTGCCTTCATTTCATATTATATATCCCATATTTTTTGTCTTTATTTCATATTATATTTCTTATATATATATATTTTCTTATATTTGACTTTTTCCTTCTTCCCGTATCAGACTGTCAACTAAAAGCACAATAAGTCTCTCACATTTCCTTCACATTTTGTTGTTGTTGTTGTTGGTGGTGGTGCTGGTGTTGGTGGTGCTGTTGTTGTTGTTTTACATCATCCATATTGTTATCGTTTTGTCGTCATTATCGTTATTATTATTGTTATTTTTATTATTATTATCGTCATTATTAAAGATAAAATATTAATTAAAAAAATATTATTTATTATCATCATTATTTTACGTAGAGGGTCGGACACCATGCTTTGACGCATGGAGTTACAGCCCTTGCCATTCTATGTTCAAATCCCACCGAGGTTAACTTTGCCTTTCATCCTTACGGGGTCGATAAAATAAAGTACCAGTAATGCACTGGGTAATTGCTGGCCTTGTGCCAAAAGTAGAAACAATTATTTTACGTGTGTGTGTATGTATGTGGGTATGTGTATATTTATGTGTGTGTGCATGTGTGTATGTGTCTGTATGTATATGTATGTGTGTGTATGTGTGTATATTTATGTGTGTATGTATATTTTTCATTTTCAATTTTCTTCTCAAATATTTATGGTGTAGATATTAAAATAGTCTCTCTCTCTCTCTCTCTCTCGCTCTCTCTCACTCTCTCTCTCTCTCCCACTCTCTCTCTCTCCCACTCTCTCTCTCTCTCGCTCTCTCTCTCTCTCACTCTGTTTATCTCCTCTCTCTGTCATCTTAAGCACTACACACACACACACACTCACCACACAGCTGACACATATGACACACACTCCACACACTGTCACCACACACACACTACATCACACCACTCCACATACTCACACACCACACCACATCATACACCACTCCACACAAAACACACCACACCACACACTACACCACACACTGTCACCACACACACTCCACACAAAACACACCACACACTCACACACCACACCACACGCTCACACACCACACCACACACTCCAACCACACACCACACCACACACTCAAACATATGATACACTCAGAAATTAATATCAAACAAACATGATTTAAAAGAATGTTTACTTTATATACCTCGTTAAATACCTTTTGGATTAATTGATTATTTTATTTAATTTCATTATTCGTTTATTTATTTGTTTTTAATTGATATGTATTGATTTCAGTCATTAGACTGTGGCCAAGCTACAGCACAACCACCATCAAATGTTTTAGTTAATCATATCACCCACAAGTACTTATCTTAATCAAGCACTTATTTCATATAATAATAATAATGAAACTATTGTGTACAGTGCTCAGGTGCACTACAACTCATCAAAGGTGCATGTATAGTACATAGGATAATGTACAAATGTCAGGAAAGTGAACAGTGTATGAGTCATGATATACATGTGTGTGTATGGAGGGGGAATATTAGGTGTAGTGTTGGTGAATCTCAGGAAGCATGGAGGTTTTATATATATGTATATGACTCCCAGGGAGTTGTAGGGGGGCTGTATTGACATTAGGTGTTTGTAGGGTATTTTAAAACCTGGTGGAGCCCATCTCCTCTCTCTCCAGGTCTGAATACAGCAGATTTCTCCCAGAGAAGGATATATATATATATAATTATTATTATCGAGGTTAACTTTGCCTTTCATCCTTACGGGGTCGATAAAATAAAGTACCAGTAATGTACTGGGTAATTGCTGGCCTTGTGCCAAAAGTAGAAACAATTATATATGTATGTATGGTTCCGTAACTCGTGGGGGAGTCATAGGTGCACAGTATTGACATACGGAGTTTCTAGGGTATTGATAAACCTGACGGAGTCCATCTCCCCTCCTGGCTTAAATACAGCGAATTTCTTCTAGAGGAGGATAGAGAGAGTGTGTGAGAGAGAGATATAGAGGAAGACCCCAGTATTAAACTGGTACTTTTTTTATATACCTTGAATGGATGAAAGATAAAGTTGACCTCGGTGGGATTTGAACTCAGAGAATTGGAACAAATTCTGTCTGACGTTTTAATGACTCTGACAATTCACTGTCTTATTTCATCTAAGAATCTTTGTTAAGTTATGTTCCAAACACCAGCTCAGTAATGAGCAGATACCCCAACCACCACCTCCCTATCTTCCGGTGGGGGGTTCTGTTCATGAAATGGCATATCAATAATTAGTCATGCATGACTGGTCAATCCATTATGTAAGTGGTAGTATGTTAGTAAGTATAGTATATAACATATATATATGTACATATGTATGTATATATATATACATATATATACATATATATATATGTTATTGATTTCATCAAAGTAATCAGCTAAATCACTCAACCAGTGAACCAATCAGACAGACAGCCAGGCAAGCAGACAGATAGGCAGTCAGCTGCAACTGACAAAGGCAAATGGTACAAACCATGTCTCTTTGCCATGTGGCTGGAACATAAGCCACTTAGCACTAACGTCGTCTCTCCACACACACACCCCCTCCACTGCTACCCCACCCCCTGCACCACCACCACCACCACAACCACCAGCTACTACAACAGCAACTACTACAATTACTACTACTTGCAACTGTAGTTGCTGTTAAAAGGTGGGGGAAAAAAAATGAAACCAAAAAAAGCACACACACGCACTCACACAAATACACACAAACACACACTCACACACAAATACACACATATACACACACACTCACACAAATACACACAAACACACACACACTCAGACAAATACACACATACACACTCACACAAATACACACATACACACACACACTCAGACAAATACACACATATACACACTCACACAAATACACACATATACACACTCACACAAATACACACATATACACACTCACACAAATACACACATACACACTCACAAATACACACATATACACACACTGACACACACACACACACTGACACAGCAACAACTCCCACAAAGCCATCACCATGTCTGTGCTTATAAAGCTGGAAAATTCTATTTTCTGAAAAAGCAATGAAGCATGTCGCTAACTTCTTCACCTTCAATTTAACTCAACTTGTGTGATTGAGTTGTTGTTGTTGTTGTTGTTGTTGTTGTTGTTGTTGTGGAACCTACAACCCCCACCCAGCGCCGCCTACCCCCTGGGGATGGGCCCCACTGTCTCTAGGATGACATGTGTTTTCAGTTTTGATTCTGTGAATACATTAAACCAAGTAATTCACAGCAGGGCTGGTGAAACGATTTGTGGTTCAGAGCTAAACAGGAAGGGGAATATGGAATATGAAATATGATAGGTATTATAGGATGATGATGATGATGATGATGATGGGGTAATGGTGATGATTGTGGTGGTGGTGGTGATTGTGGTGATTGTGGTGGTGGTGGTGATGATTGTTGTGAGGATGGTGGTGGTGGTGATTGTAATGGTGGTGGTGGTGGTGATGGTGGTGATGGTGGTGATGATTGTTGTGGGGATGGTGGTGGGGGTGATTGTAATGGTGGTGGTGGTGATGATGGTGATTGTGGTGGTGGTGGTGATGGTGATTGTGATGGTGGTGATTGTGGTGATGGTGGTGATGATAATGTATATATGTACTTATGTACTTATGTGTGGATATGTGTGCACATATAAATACAAGGTGTTCCAAAAAAATGTATACACACTGATTACCTGTACGGACAATATTTATTAGGAAAGCTTTCCTGATGATTTCCTTCAAATGAAACAGTTCTAGTCCTGTAGAAGCCATTTCTATATTAAATATTTATACTCTGCTAATGTATTGAGTACCTTACTGTGATTACCTCTGATTGAACCCACGATACACACACACACACACACACACACACACACACATACACACTGTATGTACACACACATATATATATGTGTTAATACTATTGTTTTATTCCAGTAAAACTCTCCATACAAACCCAAGCTATTATTAACTCCACAAAGATTACCTCAATCACACACAGTTATATCTTTTCTGCTTTTTAATTCTAGTTTTTGTTTGCCTGTTGTTGTAGGTATTACTAGGAGTTGGCACCTGCATTTTGTGACACCTTTAATAAGCCAATGCTTGTTATCGTTAGAAGTAGTTTCCCATCTTTAGCACTATCATAGCTTACACTGTTGAAACACAACCATATTGGCAGTAGACCAACATTCTAGCAATTGACAGTAGCTTTATTAGGAGTAGTCTAAAACATCACTGAAAATTACACACACACACACACATATATATATATATATAAGTTTTAATATAGATGAGATTCTACAGGAC
This sequence comes from Eledone cirrhosa, assembly GCA_964016885.1. Taxonomy (NCBI): domain Eukaryota; kingdom Metazoa; phylum Mollusca; class Cephalopoda; order Octopoda; family Eledonidae; genus Eledone; species Eledone cirrhosa. The sequence continues at coordinate 52,990 of CAXHJY010001027.1, forward strand.
TAGAACTGTTTCATTCTTTAGAAATCATCTGATGATTTCTAAAGAATGAAACAGTTCTAGTCCTGTAGAATCTCATCTATATTAAAACTTTTATACTCTGCAATGTATTGAGTACGTTACTTACTGTGGTTACCTCCGATTCAACCCGGAATAACGTATATATATATATATATATATATATATATATATATATATATATATATATATATATATAGTCAGACATACACATATTTATATATGTGAGTGTGTGTGTTTGGGTGTGTTTATATATATATATTATATATATATATATATATATGTGAGTGTGTGTGTGTGTGTGCGTAATTTTCAGTGATGTTTTAGACTACTCCTAATGAAGTTGGTGACATCAGATGCGTCTATTTCTACCTGAGGGAGGGAGAGATAATAAGTGGGGGAGAATACTGAGCCCCAGTATTACACTGGTACTTTATTTATCGACCCCTGTCAGGATGAGATACATAGTTGACCTCAGTGAGATCAGAACCCAGAAACCAGTGAGCCTTAACAAATATTGAAGCGTTAAACTAATATATTTCTTCCAGACACTGTGCTGTTTGTTTCTTTATTTTGGTTATTTCTGTTTACCTTTTACATATATATACGGTGTGTGTATATATATATATATATATATATATATATATATATATATATATATACCATATTTCCCGGTGCCGAAGACGCTCGAGGACACACCCTAATTTGGACAACCAAAAGTTGGAAAAAAATTAATAAACAACCGTCACCCTCCGGAACACACGCCAGATTGTTGAGACTTATTTTAGGGGAAAAGTAGCATCTCCGATGCCAAGAAATACGGTATATATATATATATATATATATATATATACAAATACACTATATCATCATCATCATCATCATTTTACGTCCGCTTTTCCCTGCTTGCAAGGGTGGGACGGGTCTTATTCAGCACAGCATCTCTCCACTCGTCACGGTCCTTCGTCATCTCCACCGTGAGCTTCAATGATCTGAGGTCTGTTCTCACCACCTCCGCCCATGTTTTTCGTGGTCTACCTCTACCACGTCTTCCTTCAACTGGCATTTCCTGGCACTTCTTCACCCATATATATATACATTCATATATATATAGCTATTTCAGAGCACCAATTCTAATTTTCAATTTCTGCTTGACTGGCAACCACTCTGTATAATCAGTTCCTGATTATTTACTAGAAATCTATAAGAACCAAACATCCATGATTTCAGCAAACAGGAGGAGTAGTTGGCTTTGATAAGCATCAATAAATGCGAAACAAGGCCTTGTCAGCTTTATCTCCCCCTGTTTGCTGAAATTAAAGTAAGTGAGTCTGTCACTACTCTAAAACAATAGCATAAGGTCTTCGAAATGCTTTTAATTAAGCATACAGTGTATTGCAAAATACACTATATATATATATATATATATATATATATATAACCCAGAAAAAAGAGAGAAAGAAATAAAAAAGGAAAAAAATATATTTTTCTTCCTAATAATCGTCTCTTTCTCCCTGTTTTCATATATATATATATATATATATATACATACATGCACATATCATGATAATGATATATACATATATATATATATTTGCAAGCATAGCAAGAGATGTCAACATCAATGGACATGTTATTTTTATCTAAAGACATTCTTTTCCAATTCCACTCCGCCCGTCTCCTCAATCTATCTTATTTCTCATTCTTTCTTCTGATGAAGGACTAGCATCCGAAACGTTAAGACCCTCTTCCTGCTATATCAAGCGTTAACCTAATATATCCCTTCTATATACTGTACTGATTGTGTTGTTATTTCTGTTTACCTTTTACATTCATACATACATACATACATACATACATATATATATATGGAGGCACATGGCTTAGTGGTTAGAGCATTGGCCTTGCAATCGAAAGGTTGTGAGTTCAATTCTCAGACCGGACGGATGATGTGTTGTTTCCTTGAGCAAGACACTTTATTTCGCATTGCTCCAGTTTACTCAGCTGTAGAAATGAGATGATAGGGACTGGGGTCCATATCATTCCACTGTAAAGTGGTCGTGTAGGCGCCACGGCAAAAAATCACCCAGCACTCACTGTAAATGAGGTTGGTGTTAGGAAGGGCATCCAGCTGTAGAAATCAAGCCAGAATCAGTTCTCATCCCACCCTTGCAAGCAGGGAAAAGCGGACGTAAAATGATGATGATGATGATGATATACATCTATATATATATATACATCATCATCATCATCAGGTTTAGCGTCCGTGTTCCACGCTTGCATGGGTTTGGACGGGGGTTTTCCCACTTGAGGCAAGAGTGGTTGTCTTGCTCGCATAGGACTGTCTGGCGGGTTTTCTACAGTTGGATGCCCTTCCTAACACCAACCACATTTACAGTGTGGGGCTGGGAGGTTTTTACCGTGTTGCCTACACGGCCACATTACAGCGTGGACTGTCTGGCGGGTTTTCTACAGCTGGATGCCCTTCCTAACACCAACCACATTTATATATATATATATATATATATATATATATATACCCACAAACTCAGACATACACAGACCCGAGTGTGTTTAGCAGTAGTTTTAAAAACTATGACAGCAACAGCTCCAATGAACTCGAGATTTATTCAGAGCTGGAAGATATGACAGTCTTTATATTTAGATGACAGCAGCTCTTACTTTCAGATTTGGTTGTTGTTGTTGTTGTTGCTTTCTTATTCATGTAATTGTGTAGGCATGTGTGTATTTGTGTGTCTGTCTGTCTGTCCGTCTATCTGTCTGTCTGTATGTGTCTGTATACGTACATACATATATAAGTATATATATATGTGTGTAAATGTATGTTTACACACATATATACATATATATATATATATATATAACGAAGGAAATGTGGTATATATATATATATATATATATATATATATATATATGTGTTTGTGTCTATGTATGTCTGTGTGGATATATATATATATATATGCACACACGTGTGTGTCTATGTATGTCTGTGTGTGTGCATATATATATATATATATATATATATAATATGTATACTTTCCTCCACCATCACACCACATCCACCACCACCATCACCACAACACTGCCGTGAACAACCATGGAGGTGGTGGTGGTGGTGGCGGTAGTGGTGGCGGTGGTGGTTGCTATTGGTGCTGGTGGTGTGGTGGTGGTGGTGGTGTTGTTAGTATGGTGGTGTGGTGGTGTGGTGGTGGTGGTGTTGTTAGTATGGTGGTGTGGTGGTGGTGTGGTGGCTGTGACACTGGACCAACCCCTGACCAATAATGGTGACAGGTATCCAAGACCTGGTCAACTGGTGGTGTTGTTGGTAGTGGTGGTGTGGTGGTGGTGGTGGTGGTGTGGTGGTGGTGTGGCTGTGACACTGGACCAATCCCTCACCACTAGTAGTAACAGGTATCCAAGACCTGGTCAACATCATGTGTTGCCAGAGTCACAGGTTTTACTTCTGGAATTATGTCCAAACAAGAACCAGGGTCGTCACACTCTTTGTGGGCTAACTGCCTCTTTGGGTACCAAACCTGGTATTTCCACCTCCCCAAGCAATGGTCACCCAGACATATCATAGAACCAGTGTGTGGGGGGTAGGGTGGCACCCAAACTGGGTATTTGCTGTGGTGGATCTTTTAAACTGCTGAGTCCAACTATTTTAAATTTAGATTGTGGTTGGGGGGTGGCATGCGGGTGGCGTGAGGTTTAGAAGGTGTAGAGGTAGTAGTAGTGGTAGTAGTAGTAGTGGTGGTGGTGGTGGTAGTGGCGGTGGTGGTGGTGGTGGTGGTGGTGGTAGTGATGGTGGTGGTAAACATTTGTGGTTGGGTGTAGTTTATTTTATTTCCTGTTGAGTCTGGTGGTAGTGTTGGTAGTTGTGATAGTGGTAGTAATGGTGGTGTTGGTAGTAGTAGTAGTGGTGGTGGTGGTACTGGTAGAGTGATAGTGGTGGTGGTTGTAGTGGTGATGGTGATAGTAGTAGTGGTGGTGGTAGTAGTGGTGATAGTGGTGGTGGTGGTGGTAGTAGTAGTGGTGGTGGTAGTAGTAGTGATAGTGGTGGTGGTAGTGGTGGTGATGGTGATAGTAGTAGTAGTGGTGGTGGTAGTAGTAGTGATAGTGGTGGTGGCAGTGGTGGTGATGGTGATAGTAGTAGTGGTTGTGTCTGGTTTTGCAGGTGGTTGTGGTGGTGGTAGTGGTATGCTGCTGGAAGACAGTTGTCTAGACGGCTGTAGTGGTGTAGGTGGTAGTGGTGGTGGTGTGGGTGTGGAGAGGAGCGGAGGGCAGGGGGAACATTATAGCAATTGTGATGAAAGATGAGTAATGGTGGATGTGATGATGATGATGATGGCTTCATTTGAGCAGTCATGGTGGAAGTGGTAGTTTCCTTGGTCTTGGTGATGATGATGATAGTTTCTGTAGCATTAGTGGTGGGGGTGTTGGTGTAAATGGTGGTGGTGGTGGTGTGGTGATGGAGGTGTGTGTGGTGGTGGTGGTGGTGGTAGTAGTGACAGTGGTGGTGTTGGTGGTGATGGTAGTAGTAGTGGCGGCGGTGGTGGTGGTGTGGTGATGGAGGTGTGTGTGGTGGTAGTGACAGTGGTGGTGGTGGTGATGGTGGAGGTGTTGGTGGTGATGGTAGTAGTGGCGGCGGTGGTGGTGTGGTGATGGAGGTGTGTGTGGTGGTGGTGGTGGTGGTGCGTCTGGTGAGGGTGGTGGTGGTAGTAGTGGCGATGGTGGTGTGTCTGGTGGTGTAGTGGTTGTGGTGTGGTGGTGGTGTGGGAGTTATCACTATTGTGATGTGGTGTTTAGTCAGCGAAACTTATTGTTAGTTCATAATCAGAGAATCAACTTTCAAACATTTATGTGTGTGAATATATGTATAGCAATGTATGTATGTGTGCGTGTGTGTATATATCTATGTATGTGTGTGTGTGTATGTATATATTCATATATATATATATACATGTGTGTGTGTGAATATATGTATAGCTATGTATGTGTACGTGTGTGTATATATCTATGTATGTGTGTGTATGTATATATTCATATATATATATATATATATATATACATACATGTGTGTGTGTGTGTATATATATGTATATGATATGTTTGTGTATGTATATGCACGTTGGCATCTGTGTACATGCCTACAACTGTGTGTGTGTATATATGTTTGTATGTATGTATACGTGTGTGTGCATGAATATCTTTATATGCATACATATATGTATCTGTATAATATATATATATATATTATATATAGCTGAGTGTGTGTATGTATATATATGTGTATGTCATCATCATCATCGTTTAACGTTCATCTTCCACGCTAGATGTGTGTGTGTGTGTGTATATATGCATGTGTGTGTATATATGCATGTGTGTATATATGTATGTGTGTATACATATATATGTGTGTGTATGCATGTGTGTGTGTATATATGCATGTGTGTGTATATATATGTGTGTATATATATATATATGTGTGTGTGTGTATATGCATGTGTGTGTATATACATATGTGTATATATATATATATATATATGTATGTGTGTATATATGTGTGTGTGTGTGTATATATGTGTGTGTGTGTGTGTATATGCATGTGTGTGTGTGTGTATATGCATGTGTGTGTGTATATATGTGTGTATATATATATGTGTGTGTGTGTGTGTGTGTCTGTCTGTCTTGTGCAAAAGTTTCTATTTAGTACTTACTGAGATTAATTTTTATTGATTTGTGTATTTAAACAGCAATACTGCATATGGAAGCATATCCTGTGGTGTTGTTGCTGTTGTTGTGCAGCTGCATGTGTGTGGTGTTGTACCAGCGAGTTAAAGAGCCAGAACACGGCACAGCAGCAGGTGCTTGGCCAATTAGAAACCTCTGGCCTTTAACCTTGTCTGATCCCGACACTCTTGTTAGGTGTGAAGGTCGTACTCTCTCTTATCTCACTTAAATACTCTGCAGAAACCTACTCCATTCCTTTCATACCTGGCACACCAGCTTTTACAGTAGTTAGTCTCTCTCTCTCTCTCTCTCTCTCTCTCTCTCTCTCTCTCTCTCTCTCTCTCTCTCTCTCTCTCTCTCTATATATATATATATATATATATATATATATAGTAATAATAATAAATTTGAAGACTAAAATCCAAAGAGGGCCCGATAAGGATAAATAAATATCAAATATATAAGAACCGTAGAGCAAATATTTATTAAAATAACAGATTAAAGTTTAAGCAAAGAATCGCTGCTTTCACCCTTAACGGGATCTTCTGAAGCTCAGAAGATTCCGTTAAGGGTAAAAGCAGCGATTCTTTGCTTAAACTTTAATCTGTTATTTTAATAAATATATATATATATATATATACAACGATGAATTTGTGTTGGAGAGATGCTGTGCTGAATAGGACCCGTCCAACCCTTGCAAGCAGGGAAAAGCGGACGTAAAATGATGATGATGATGATATATACATATATACATATATATATATACATTATATATATGTAAGTATGTTTTGAAACAGTGAGCAGGTTTGAAATTAGAAAATAGAATAGCTTTCACCGTATTTTTGACTAAAGGAATTTTAGCCTGATGATGGGGTTTAGAACCCTCAGATAAATGGAAAAAGATGAGTATTGACGTATATATATATATATATATTTATATATGTGTGTGTGTGCAAAAGGCAAACAGAAATAACAAAACAAACAACACAGTACAACAAAGAAATATATTATTAGGTTTATGCTTGATATAGTAAGAAAAGAGTCTTGACGTTTCTGACACTAGTCCTTCATCAGAAAATAGAATGAGAAATTAAAGAAGAAACAGAAAGAGTGAGGAGACAGGCAAGGTGGAAACGGAAACAATTTTTTTAGAGAAAAAATAATTGATGTTGACATCTCTTGGAAAACTGGTGATGCTGGCAGTTTGTGTAGGATATAGTTTTTTTGAAAAGTATATATATATATATATATATATATATATATATATTTTGTTGACAAATATATCAATATGCCCAGACATGTAGATGGCCTCAGGACCCCCCTGCTGGTCATTTAACCTTGTTCTGGTGACGCAGCTCGATGGAGCATGCAACTACTGATATACTCATGTTTATAGGCTCTGATGATTCCTGACAGGGTGTATGGATGAAACACTGTTAGCTAATAAAACAATGTATTTCTAAGCACTCTTTGGTTATTCCTATAACTATATATATATATATATATATGTGTGTGTGTGGTGGTGGAGATGGGGCTAGTTATGTTGGTACTGATGTTGTTGTTGCTGTTGGTTGTGGTATAGGTGGTGTTATTGTTGTTAGTAGTGGTGGTGGTGGTATGTTGTTAGTAGTAGTGGTAGTGGTGGTGGTGGTGTGTTGTTAGTAGTAGTGGTGGTGGTGGTGGTGTTTGTTTGAGACATGGTAGGGAGGATGGAGAAGAGAGAAAGAGAGCGATGATGTTTTTGGTGTTGGTGGTGATGTAGGTGGTACTATTGTTTGAGACATGGCAGTGGTGGGGGAGAGAGAGAGAGAGAGCTTTAGATATGGTGGTGATGATGGTGATGATGATGTAGGTGGTGCTGTTGTTTGTTTGAGACATGGCAATGTTTGGGAAAGGTTGGAGGAGAGGAAAAAGAGACAGAGACAGACTTTGATGGGGGGCGGGTCTGTTATATCTGCCGCGGGGTGGGTGGAGAGACAATGAGACAGAGAAATGGTGTGGTGTTTATTATATCTGGTGGGGAGAGAGAGAGGTGGTGGGGAGAGAGAGAAGTGGTGGTGTTTATTATATCTGCGTGAGGAGAGGCATGTGGTGGTGTGGTGGTATTTATTATATCTGCCACCTTTGTAAAATTAGTGCAAGTCTGCTCTGTTTTATGATGAGTAACTTCAGGTTTATTTCATTATTTTAACTTTAAAAATTTTACTTTTCTTTCCCCCCAGAAATAGATTTTTACAATTTCTTTAGTTTCTTTCTTTGTTTTGTTTCCGTCTTTGTTTGTTTTGTGGTAAGGGGTGGGTGGGTGGTGTTTATTATTATTATTATTGCTGTTGTTGTTGTTGTTTTGTTTTGTTTTAATTGAATTTCATTTGATGAGGTTATCTTGTTTTATGTTTTAGTTTAATGTATGTTTGTGTGTATGTGTATATATATATATATGTGTTTGTGTGTGTGTATATATATATATATATATATGTATATGTGTTTGTGTGTGTGTATCTGTGTGTATGCATTTGAATATGTCTGTATGCATATAAATATATGTATATGTGTGTGTATGTATATATGTATATGTGTTTATGGATGTATGGGTATAAATATATGTGTATGTGTATATGTGTGTAAATATGCATATATATATATATATATATATACAGACGCACACACATATACAAACATAAAAATGGTGATCATACTAACACATACACATACACATACACACACAAACCCATGCAAGCATAGAAGAACGGATATAGAACAACGATGATAATGATGGTGGTAGTGCCTGTGATGATGATGATAGTGATGATGGTAGTGCCTGTGATGGTGATGATGATGATGATGGTGGTAGTGCCTGTGATGGTGATGATGATGATGATGGTGGTAGTGCCTGTGATGGTGGTGATGATGTTTGTGTGTGGGCTTTAATGTACAAGTATGTGTTAATTGATATTTTAATGTCTCTATTACTGAGTACATAAACATTATTGTATGTGTGTGTGTATGTTTGAATATATGTATGTGTGTGTGTGTGTGTATGTCATCATCATCATCATCACCGTTTTATGTCCGTTCTCCCACGCTAGCATGGGTTAGACGGGTTGTCCTGTTGTGGGCAGTGTCTGGTCGGCTGACCATGCCTTGCTCATACGGGAACTGATTCTGGCTTGATTTCTACAGCTGGATGCCCTTCCTAACACCAACCTCATTTACAGTGAGTGCTGGGTGCTTTTTTGCCGTGGCACCTCCACGACCACTTTGCAGTGGAATGATAGGGACCCCAGTCCCTATCATCTCATTTCTACAGCTGAGTAAACTGGAGCAATGTGAAATAAAGTGTCTTGCTCAAGGAAACAACACATCACCTGGTCTGAGAATTGAACTCACAACCTTTCGATTGCAAGGCCAATGCTCTAATCACTAAGCCATATGCCTCCATGTGTGTATATATGTATGTATGTGTGTTTGAATATATGTATGTATGTATGATTGAATATATGTATGTATAAATGTTTGAATATATGTATGTATATGAGTTTGAATATATGTGTGAATGTATATATGTATGATTGTATGTGTATATATATATGTTTGTATGTGTGTATATATATGTATGTTTGTTAGTATGTTTATATATAAATATGTGTGTATGTACGTATATATGTTTGTATGTATGTATGTGTGTATATATGTATGATTGTATGTGTGTATATATATGTTTGTATGTGTGTGTATATATATA
>CAXHJY010001027.1:67500-75000 GCA_964016885.1 Eledone cirrhosa
TATATATATAGAGAGAGAGAGAAAGTTTATTATTTTCTCACATAATTGCTTTTTTTTTAAATTTATATAACCAGCTATATATATATATATATATATATATATATATATATATATATATATATATGTATGTGTATATATATATATATATATATATATATATATATATATATATATCACCCTTTCTATAAAAAAAATATATGAATGACTAATAAAAAAGAATTTTATCAATTTTCAATTTATTTTTAATACGGCCATAAATAATATCATTTCCTCTTAAACTCCCTAACTCTCTCTCTCCCTCTCTCTCTCTCTCTCTCTCTCTCTCTCTCTCTCTCTCTCCTCCTTCCTCTCACTCCCCCCACCCCTCTCACCAATTCTCTCTCGTTGACTCAAAGTGTTAGTAACTTTATATTAATATTTCTATCCTGGCTATTAAACCTTCCAATACCAAACTGCCTGGAACTATCTCCCTGGGGGTGGGACTTGTCATGTCAGATCCGGACCAAGGAAACAATGTTTCAATTGGTCTTTCCTGTCACAGCTCCTGATAAGCTCTATTTTTACGTTATATCACATAATTTCTTTTGGTAAGGCATGATCACCACTACACCAGCCCCTATTTCAAAACCTTATTATTGTATTAATTGTATTAATTTCTCTCTTTTTTTTATATTTTTCAGGTAAGACCCTAAATATTGTGAATTACAAAAGGTTTCATGGGTTATTGTTGGTTTTAATTACATTCACCAGGTAAGGTTTAAAATCCTTTCTTTGTTGTTTAATCATGGCATACCTGGGTAACACAATATACAACATCAGGTAAATTGGTTTTATGAAGCTTCTTCTTCTTTGCCTTCTTCTTCTTATTATTATTCCTCCCCTCCTTCTCCCACTTATTCCAGAGAGGGTCGTGGGGACAGAGTCCTCAAACACACCTTCCAATGGGTCCTCTCAGAAGCAATTGTCTCCGATTGATCCAGATGGAGTGAAAAAAACTCGATAGATACACTGTGTAGTGGTGGTGGTGGTGGTGGTGGCTAGACAAAACTGGTTAGAAATATATATGTTGGTGGGTAAAACTGGATAGATATTATATGTGGTGGTCATGGTGGAGGTAAACTAGATAAATATATTATGTGCGTATGTTGTAGTGATGGTAGGAAAAAAGACTGAATAGATACACTATGTGTAGTGGTGGTGGTTGTAGTAGTGGTGGTGGTAGTGGCGGTGGTAATGGTGGTGGTGGTGGTTGTGGCGGTGGTAATGGTGGTGGTGGTGGTGGAGGTAAATTAGATAAATATATTATGTATGTATGTTGTAGTGATGGTAGGAAAAAAGACTGAATAGATACACTATGTGTAGTGGTGGTGGTTGTAGTAGTGGTGGTGGTAGTGGCGGTGGTAATGGTGGTGGTGGTGGTTGTGGCGGTGGTAATGGTGGTGGTGGTGGTGGAGGTAAATTAGATAAATATATTATGTACGTATGTTGTAGTGATGGTAGGAAAAAAGACTGAATAGATACACTATGTGTAGTGGTGGTGGTTGTAGTAGTGGTGGTGGTAGTGGCGGTGGTAATGGTGGTGGTGGTGGTTGTGGCGGTGGTAATGGTGGTGGTGGTGGTGGAGGTAAATTAGATAAATATATTATGTGTGTATGTTGTAGTGATGGTAGGAAAAAAACTGGATATATATATGGTAGTGGTGATGGTTTGTTGGGAAGGGGGAGGGGTTGGAAAAGGGGAAATGCTAGGGTAAGCAAATGGAATGTTGCGTATTTAAGGGATAATAGATTCAACCCTTCCATCTGTCGGTTGCTTGTCTTTCACAATGATACCATCTGTTTCAAAACAAAATCTTACAGATTAGTAAAAGAGAACGACAAAAAAATCTTTCTACCATTATTAATTCAATATATTACATAATGTCGAAATGTGAAAGTCATTATTTAAGTTGTGTTGTAATGAGTCAGTAATGTGGCAAAGTGTGAAATAGAAAAAACAAAAATGGAAGAATTGCTTTGATAATTAAATAATTTTTTTTTTATGAAGTAAAAAGATTCTTATCTTGTCATCTTAAGAACACAAACTGTTGGAGTGTGGTTATACCTGGAACACCCACTTATATTGTTGGGTTTAGAGGAAACATGTTGTGTCGCGGTGTTAGTGGGGGAGGGGGGGGGGCACTGCTTTACAGAGTGTACTGGGTGTCCTTTTATTTTGCGTGTTTGTTTGTGACTCCACCACCACAGAGTGTACTGGGTGTATTTCTGTGACACCAACACTGGAGAAGGTCAGGTAGTGACCAAAAGGTCTCTCTTCAACTCTTCATCATCTCATCTTCAATAATTGGAGAATTTATAAAAATGTTCTGCGGCCATCTCCTTGCTAACCATCTTCTTTTGGTCAAAAGATGAAACAAATTTTATTTCTGAAGGGAGGAAAAAATAAAATTAATAAATGAATTGTATAGAACGGGGGGAGAGGTTATCAATTTAAATTTACTGCTGTCAAAATTTTTTTTTTTTTGTTGTTGCAGTTGATGTTGTTGTTGTTGTGGTTGTTGTTGTTGTTGTTGTAGTTGTGGTTGTGGTTGTTTTTTGTTGTGGTTGTTGTTGTAGTTGTTGTTGGTAGTTGTGGTTGTTTTTCGTTGCAGTTGTTGTGGTGGTGGTTGTAGCAGTTATTGTTGTTGTTGCAGTAGTTGTTGTAATCCCAAGGCCATAGTTATAATTCATCTTCAAATTTCATATTTTATTTTATTTTTTCGGGGGTGTGTGGGGGGGGGGGGGGTGTCTTCCAAGATTGATTAACGAAATTACCAAAAGGCACAGAAGAAGAAACTAAAAAAAATAATGGTGGTGGTGGTGGTGATGTGAGTGGTCAACATGCTAGTAGTAATGGTAGTGGTGGAGGTATTGGTAGTAGTAGTGGTGGTGGTAGTAGTGGTAGTAGTATTGGTAGTAGGGGTAGTAGTGGTGTTAGTATGTACTAGAACACAGACCACTGCAGAATAATACATCCAAAATAACTGGAATTCTTTTTTTTTTTCCTTTTTCTCTTTTTTCTTCTTATTTAAATTATAACGTCCTGTACCCCATGAAACCACATTAACAAAACCTTCTTCAAAACACATTACAACATTATAATTGTTTCTACGTTAGCACAAGGCCAGCAATTACCCCAGTGTATTACTGGTACTTTATTTTATCGACCCCGTAAGGATGAAAGGCAAAGTTAACCTCGGCAGAATTTGAACTCTGAACGTAAAAGGCCGTAACTCTATGGTGTCTGACGCTCTACTGATAATGCCAATGATAATAATAATAGTGGTTTTTGATTTAGGCCCAAGGCCAGCAATATAGAATCACTGAAGTTTAAAGGAGGAGGAGGAGGTTGCTGCTATTTCTAGCAGACTTAGCCTAGCAGCTTCTTTGGTTTGGTTGAAGGAGACCTAGTGGAAGCCTGCCTCTCTAGTTGTGGTAAATATAGAATCACTGAAGCTTGGTATCAATTTAATGTAGTACAAATAACAGTTAGTATGTCTGACTGTCCTAAAATATTGTAGAAGACACCATTACATTGGGAAGTCTGGGGGTGGGGATCTGTGTGACTGAGTGTGTGTGGGGGGTGATATATGAGGGTGACTGTGTGAGACTGTGTGTATGTGTCTATGGCACTGTGTGTGAGATTGCGTGAGTGGGTCCATATCAAATTTTTATTTATAATTTTATAACAACTAGAAATAAAACTATAAAGAATTCTATTCCAGTTTCACAGCAGGCCACCATGCAACCTATAAAACTAAAATATTAAATTAGATTTATTATATTTAACTATATTTCCATATTTTTACTGGGGAATATTGCTGAGAGAAAAGAGGGTAAACAATGTAGTGAAGAAAATTATAGGAAGATAGTGAGTGCTGAATAGTGGGAAGGTGGAGATGTCTGGGTCATGTGTTGAGGAAGGGAGTCAGTGGTGAATGGTGGGAAGGTGGAGATGGCTGGGTCATGTGTTGAGGAAGGGAGTCAGTGGTGAATGGTAGGAAGATGGAGTGGGATGGGTCATGTTTGGGTGAGAGGAATAGAGCCAGTCCATATATTACATACATACATTATATATGGCAGTATCGGTAGAGAGTCGGACGCCGTGCTTTGCAGCATAGAGTTACGGCCCTTTGTGATCTGAGTTCAAATCCCGCCGAGGTTAACTTTGCCTTTCATCCTTACGGGGTCGATAAAATAAAGTACCAGTAATGCACTGGGGATAATCGCTGGCCTTGTGCCAAAAAGTAGAAACCATTATATTATCTATGCAGGTATAGCTAACTTTTATGTTGTTGCTGTTAAACAACTTGTGGTGTGTATTTGGTGGGTTGAATGGGGCGGGGCGAGGGGCAGGGGGCATTCTTTCAGATGAATGCTAAATATATATATATATATATATATAAGGCTATGTTCAGACATTTCTTTTGACACTAAGGTGAGGGGTTGGTGGGGGAGGGGTGAAGTGGAGGAGTTAGGGAAGGAGGGGTGTCTACTTTCTTTATCCTGCTTCTTTTGTGGTCCTTGTTCCACTATTGAGACCCTATTTCTCTTTCCGTTTAGTTTTACTCTGCACATCTTTACAATAATAGTGTGAAGCACAACTAAATATATTTTTGCCTGAAGGCTGCTGATATATCAGACACACATGTGATGTGTAGGTGTGTGTGTGTGTGTGTATACATATGTGTGTGTGTGTATGTATATGTGTGTGTGTGTATATATATATATATATATCATCATCATCATTTTACGTTCGCTTTTCCCTGCTTGTATACCTGTCCAACCCATGCGAGCATGGAATAGTGGATGTAAAAATGATGATGTGTTTGTATATATATGTATATATATATTATATTTAAATATAGAGAGAGAGATAGATAGATAGATAGATAGATATATACATTATACTTGGGGAGGGTCATATTGTTATAATATTCCCAGAAATAATAACAGAACACACTCACTGTTTGGTTGGTTTTCGCTTCTATATCTTTTATATCTCCATAGTTAATTCATTCGGCAATCAACGTTTATCATTGACTGACCAACGGTTAAAAATACAGATATAAATATATATATAAATATATATATAGTCTATCAAAGTTCTTTCGCTGCACATCTGCAACATCATCAGTGGTACTATTATGTTTCCTCGTGTGGTATTGTATGTCTCCACCATTTTTATATATATGGAGGCACATGGCTTAGTGGTTAGAGCATTGGGCTTGCAATCGAACGGTTGTGAGTTCAATTCTCAGACCGGGTGATGTGTTGTTTCCTTGAGCAAGACACTTTATTTCACATTGCTCCAGTTTACTCAGCTGTAGAAATGAGATGATAGGGACTGGAGTCCCTATCATTCCACTGCAAAGTGGTTGTGGAGGTGCCGAAAAGCACCCAGCACTCACTGTAAATGAGGTTGGTGTTAGGAAGGGCATCCAGCTGTAGAAATCAAGCCAGAATCAGTTCCCGTCCCACCCTTGCAATCAGGAAAAAGCGGACGTAAAATGATGATGATGATGATGATATATATATATAATCTGAGAATTGACTCAAGCAATTAGGTATCAAACATAAATACTACTCACTCTTGTATCATTAGAGAATTCCTAAAATATACAAGTTCTATCTCTCTATTACAGTTTGTATAAGAAATGGCAGAATTGTGATAAGTGGGGATAGGCGCGGAAGAATGGAAATTGAAGAATATTTTGTTGGGGTGGCATTGTTTTTTTTTTATTAATTTAAACATAAATTCTCACTCTTGTGTCATTGGACAGACAGACAGACTGCTCTTATTATAATATAGAATTATTTCTGAAAATCATAAACCATTATCATTATTAGTATTATTATTATTATTATTATATGGTTAAAATAGATATGAAAATTTATAAAATAAATTATTATTATTATTATTGTTGTTGTTGTTGTTGTTGTTTGTTGTGGGTATTTTTTTTTGTTGCTATTGTTTTATTTGGTATTTATTTTGTAATTTTCTTGTCTGATTTTAAAAGAAAACCAACAAAAGACTGCCCCCACCCCCACATCCCCCACCCCGTCAACAAATCTCATTTTCTCATGTTTTAACGACATCTTCGATAATAAGCTCTCTCTTTTTCCCCCCTCTCTCTCTCTCTCTCTCTCTTCCCTTCTGTCTACCTTGCTCGCTCCCTCTCTCTCCTGTCTCTCTTCCCTTCTGTCTACCTTGCTCTCTCTCTCTCTCTCTCTCTCTCTCTCTCTCTCTCTCTCTCTCTCTCTCTCTCTCTCTCTCCCTCTCTTTCTTAGCTTCTGTCTACCTCGCTCTCTCTCTTTCCTGTCTACCTGTCTCTCTTTCCTCTCTCTCCTGTCTACCTGTCTCTCTTTCTCTCTCCTCCCACCTCTCTACCTACCTGTACAGGTGATGTGTAATTTATTTAATCAAAATACAAACTATTCTGTTTGTATTATATTTTATTTTATATTTTATTTTATATTTTATTTTATATTTTATAAACATTGTTTTGTTTTGTTTTTCTTCCCAATCCCAGACATTATATTATTGGAGTTAATCATGGTTTCATGACTTGGTAGACTGTTGTCATATATATGGTGGGGGAGGGGGGAGTTAGTGGTTGGGGGGGGGGGGGGGGTCAGTTATTGGTTGGGTGGAGGGCTTGGTGGGGGGTCAGTTATTGGTTGGGTGGGGGGCTGGGTGGGAGATTGGGGGGTTCAGTTATTGGTTGGGTGGTTGGAGGGCTGGGTGGGAGATTGGGGGGTTCAGTTATTGGTTGGGTGGTTGGAGGGCTGGGTGGGAGATTGGGGGGTTCAGTTATTGGTTGGGTGGTTGGAGGGCTGGGTGGGAGATTGGGGGGGTCAGTTATTGGTTGGCTGGTTGGGTGGAATGTCCCTCTCCAAGACACAAACAAATCTGGTAGCCAAGACAGCAAGAGCTCAGCTGTCGGGCAGTAGCTCCTTAAAATACCCTCACTTTACTTTAAATATCAAGTACTAAGCTGAACAATGGTCTTACTAGTTGAAACTGGTAACTATAAATCTATAAATATATATAGCTTATGTATATATATATATATATATATATATATATATATATATATATATATATATATATCTGTGGGTGTCTATATGTATATATATATGTGTGTGTAATATATGTATATACATATATGCATGTGTGTGTCTGTACATATGTATATATGTGTGTGTGTGTAGTATATATATGTGTGTGTAGTATATATATATATGTGTGTGTGTAGTATATATATATGTGTGTGTAGTATATATATATATATGTGTGTGTGTAGTATATATATGTGTGTGTAGTATATATATATGTGTGTGTGTGTAGTATATATATGTGTGTGTGTGTGTAGTATACATATATGCGTGTGTGTGTGTGTGTAGTATATATATATATGTGTGTGTGTGTGTAGTATACATATATGCATGTGTGTGTCTG
>CAXHJY010001027.1:77500-90000 GCA_964016885.1 Eledone cirrhosa
ACATATATATATATATATATATATATACACACACACACACATGCACATATATATATATATATATATATACACATACACACTCATGCACATATATATATATACACACACACACATGC
Source organism: Eledone cirrhosa (assembly GCA_964016885.1). Taxonomy (NCBI): domain Eukaryota; kingdom Metazoa; phylum Mollusca; class Cephalopoda; order Octopoda; family Eledonidae; genus Eledone; species Eledone cirrhosa. Next base: position 77,617 of record CAXHJY010001027.1, read on the forward strand.
ACATATATATATATACACACACACACACTCATGCACATATATATACACATACACACTCATGCACATATATATATATATACACACACACACATGCACATATATATATATATATATATATATACACACACACACACATGCACATATATATATATATACACATGAGGTACATGTATACCAAGATCTACTCAGACACCCCCCCCCCTCACATGTGCACCAGTAAGCTGCAACTGTTACTAACTGTAAATATGTCAAGAATTAAGCTGCACTTATTATTGCAAATCAACTGCAACGTAAACTAAAAGACGACTAATTCTGCACTCTCATCTCTCTCTCTCTCCCACCACCTATCTCTCTCTCCCACCACACCTCGCTCTCCCACCACACCTCTCTCTCTCCCACCACACCTCGCTCTCCCACCACACCTCGCTCTCCCACCACACCTCTCTCTCTCTCCCACCACACCTCTCTCTCTCTCTCCCACCACACCTCTCTCTCTCCCACCACACCTCGTTCTCCTACCACACCTCTCTCTCTCCCACCACACCTCTCTCTCCCACCATACCTCTCTCTCCCACCACACCTCTCTCTCTCCCACCACACCTCTCTCTCTCCCACCACACCTCTCTCTCCCACCACACCTCTCTCTCCCATCACACCTCTCTCTCCCATCACACCTCTCTCTTCCACCACACCTCTCTCTCTCTCCCACCACACCTCTCTCTCTCTCCCACCACACCTCTCTCTCTCTCCCACCGCACCTCTCTCTCCCACCACACCTCTCTCTCTCCTACCACACCTCTCTCTCTCTCCCACCACACCTCTCTCTCCCACCACACCTCTCTCTCTCTCCCACCACACATCTTCAAATCTCTGTTCCTCTGATCTTCTCTTCTTTCATCTCATCTCATCTAAACAGTTTAAGCTTGACCGTAGGGCAGAACTGACAAGACTTACAGGACTTCCCTTTAAGTATCTACATTCAGACAGATATGTGTGTGAGTCCCGATTGAACCTGGGACTCACATATGTCTGTCTGTCTGTCTGAATGTGGCGAAAATGTCCCGAATGAGTGGGCCTTCTCTGTATATAATAAACCTGTAGGTTGAGGAAGATAAACAGGGGGAAGACGGGAACACCTACAAAACGTGTTGAGGGTTGTTCTATCCATGGGGTGTAAAACAACCCCGCAGTAAACGTTTCCCCTACTGGGGATTTCGATTGTTTCATTTTATATATAGTTTATTGTTATTCATCATTGTTAAATATTTTATGTAAAACCCCTGCCGTAACGTCTTGTAATGTCCCATTTTTGTACGCCCCTGTGGCAAATAAAGAAATATATCTGTCTATCTATCCAACTGATTCTTTTTTTCAAATTCCACTTTGGAAGAAGAATCAGGATGGAGAGAGAGGTGCTGTACCCCAGCAAATTTTATGAAAGGTGGGTGAATGTGATGAGAATGGCCCGAGTGAATGGGCCTTCTCTCTATATCAGCCTGTAGGTTGAGGAAAAACAGGAGGAGAGGAAAGGGGTACAAACTCTTCGTACTCCTGGAGATGAGGGTTGCACATTTTTTTTTTCGGGGTATGTGTTGCCCATATGTAATGTCTCCCCCTATTGGGGAAAATCGACTAATTTTTTAAATTGCATTTGTGATAACATTTTACACGTTTTTATTGTATGTAAACTTCCCCCTTTGTATTTGTCTCCTTCTTTTGTGCCCCTGTGGCTAATAAAGAAACATATCTATCTATCTACCTATCTATCTATCTATCTACCTATCTATCTACCTATCTATCTATCTATCTATCTGTCTGTCTATATATCCATGTCCATCTATCTATCTGTCTATCTATTTGTTTATCCTATGGTGGACGCGTCTGAAAGGACTGAGGTCAGGCACCTTTCTCTCTGGCCAACAACTGGTCCGTTTCTTCCGATATCATTTCGGAAGAAGGATCAGGATGGAGAGAGAGGTGCTGCACCCCAGCCGTTTTTATGAAAGATGGGTGAAAGTGGCGAGAATGGCCCGTGTGAATGGGCCTTCACTCTACATCAGACTATAGGTGAGGAAGATGAAAGACCAAGGGAGCACCCCTTCTCTGTGCTCCTGAGGAGAAGGGTTGCACACTTTTTTTCGGGGGTGTGTGCGACCCCCCCAAGGCGCCTCCTCTCTATTGAGGACTTTGTTATAAATTTTATTTTTTGTTATATTTTATTTTATTTTTATATATTGTTATTGCCTCCTCCTTATTGAGGACGCCTTGTTTTGTAAACTCCCCCCATTGTACTTGTCCCACTTTTGATGCCCTGGTGGCAAATAAAAGAAACATATCTATCTGTCTATCTATTTGTTTATCCATCTGTCTGTCTATATATCCATGTCTATCTATCTATCTATCTGTCTATCTGTCTGTCTATATATCCATGTCTATCTATCTATCTACCTAACCGGGGGCGTGGTCACACTAATCAGGAAGGACGAGAATAAGGGGGATGACATAGGCAACTTCCGGCCCATAACTCTGCTAAACACAGAGTTACAGATTTTGGCCAAGGTGTTGGCAAAGAGGCTGGCGCTTGTCGTCGAGAACCTGGTGGGAGAAGCGCAGACATGCGCGATCCCGACCAGGTCCATACACGACAACCTCCACCTCATGCGATACATCATAGAGAGGGTAGGGTGTAAACCCGGCTTCGGTGGGGCCCTGATCAACTTGGATCAGTCTAAGGCTTTCGATAGGGTTGACCATCGTTACCTGGATGCGGTGCTCGAGGCGGCAGGCTTCGGACCCGTGTTCAGGGGCTGGATTGCTGCAATGCACAACAGCAACATCTGCTCAAGGGTCAAGGTGAACGGTTACCTCTCGGAGCCGTTCCATATTACGCGATCCATTCGACAGGGATGCCCTCTCTCCTCCCTTCTGTACGTACTGACTCTCGAGCCACTACTGCGGAAGCTGGAGCTATTGCAGGGCATCCCTCTGGAACCGGGACTGCGGAAAGCGGCGTCGGCCTACGCCGACGACGTGACAGTAATGGTGTCGAGCGCCTCGCAAATCGAGGAAGTCGGCACCTTACTAAAGGAATACGAAAGTCTCACAGGAGCGAAGCTGAACCGGGACAAGTCCATCGGTTTGCAACTCGGATCGTGGAGAGGCAGACCGATGCCTTCCGATGGCGTCGTCGGACGCTGGACGGAAGGACCGGTAAAGCTGCTCGGGGTCTGGTTTGGTCCGGACCTCCAGGTGGAGAAGAACTGGAACGAAGTGACGGCCAAGGTGTTTGCACTCACCCAGAAGTGGGCCGAGTGCAAACTATCCTTGAAAGGTCGAGCGGAGGTGGCGAACACTTTTATAGCGTCCGCCATCTACTACCGCTTGACCGTCGTGCCTTGTCCAGCCAAAACGCTCGCCAAAATGGAGCGCGCCCTCTTCCGATTCCTTTGGAAGAGGCGGGCTCCTTTGGTAAGAAGATCCATCTGCTGCCAACACCCTTCTAACGGAGGGCTGGGGATGCCGTGGTTGACGATGCGCAAACACGCGCTCAGGCTGCGGCATCTCTACGTATTCCTCACCGGACAACCGGTGTGGGCCCCGTTCGTGAGGCGAGCCTTCCCACGACTCGTCTCGCTGACCGAGCTGCAGTCCTGGGTCAAGCAGAGACCGAGGAAAATGGGCGACTGGCACATCGAATGTGCTCAGGCGCTCACAGCCCTCTGGCAGGCGGACCCGGCGATCAGTGGAGACTCCACTTCGTCATTCTATAGAGGGTTGGTCCGCAGCAAGTGCGACGACGCGCTCGGTGAAACTCTAGGCGTGGAGGAAGATGAACTGGCCAGTCTGTTCGGTAGGACCTTCCGCCCGGGACCGATGGACAACTTCCAAAAGTCCCTGGCCTGGCAGTGCTACCGAGGAGCTCTACCAGTTCGAGACAAGCTCTACAGACATGGGCGCCCGGGCAGGGACCCTGCAAAAAAGATCTGTCCGAGGTGCGTGCGAGACGAAGAAACCGTCGCGCACGCATTCATACACTGCCCGGGCGTCACTGACCTGTGGGGCTATGTAGAACGACTATTGTCGCGGGTGGGACCAATCCAGTTGACCACCGAGTCCATTGTCATGATCAAACCGCCACCCTCCTTCAAAAACGAAGGAGAGGCGGTTTTCCTTTGTGTGATAGCTATGGCGAAAGAGGTTGTATGGTGGACAAGGTTGAAAGGGCTGAGGTCAGACACCTTTCTCTCCGGCCAACAACTGATTCTTTTTTTCAAATACCACTTTGGAAGAAGAATCAGGATGGAGAGAGAGGTGCTGTACCCCAGCAAGTTTTATGAAAGGTGGGTGAAAGTGGCGAGAATGGCCCGAGTGAATGGGCCTTCTCTCTATATCAGCCTGTAGGTTGAGGAAAAGGAGGAGGAGAGGAAAGGAGTACAAGCTCTTCGTACTCCTGGAGATGAGGGTTGCACATTTTTTTCGGGGGTCTGTGTTACCCATATAAACTGTCTCCCTCTATTGGGGAAAATCGACTAACTTTTAAATTCCATCTGTGATAACATTTTACACGTTTTTATTGTATGTAAACTTCCCCCTTTGTATTTGTCCCCTTCTTTTGTGCCCCTGTGGCTAATAAAGAAATATATCTATCTATCTACCTATCTATCTATCTATCTGTCTATCTATTTGTTTATCCATCTGTCTGTCTGTCTATTTGTTTATCCATCTCTCTATGTATCTGTCTGTCAGTCAGTCTACCACCCTTTGTCATTCATTTCAATGTTGTTGTTGTTGTTGCTATATATGTCCTAATTCCTCACTAAATAAACACTCTACACCCAACATCTGTCTAATAAAGGGTAGCAACAGTAAAAAACATGTCCGCTCTTTGCCCACCCTTGGCACAGAACCAGAGGTACAGCCCTATCTACTAATAGTTTAAATATTTCATTTTAAACATCATCTATAACTTGTCTACCCCTCCTTCCGCCCTCTCTCCCCCTCCCCTCTCTCTCTCTCTCTCTTTCTCTTTCTCTCTCTCTCTGTCTCTCTCTGTCTCTCCCTCTCTCTCTCTCTCTCTCTCTGTGTATATATCATCATTTGTTCCACAGTTGCATAGTTTGTATACATACATTTACATATATATGTGTATATATATGTGTGTATATATATATAATGTATGTATATGTCCAACACGTCAGTATAGAAAGCAGATGTAAAATGATGATGATGATATATATTATTATTATTATTGTTATTTATGAAGGTAGCGGGGGTGGTGGACTTGCAGTATTGGTTGGGCACCGGATAACATGCTCTGCAGCATAGAGTTACGGCCCTTTACGTTCTGAGTTCAAATCCTGCTGAGATTAGCTTTGTACCAGTAACACACTGGTGTCGATTAAATCAACTTTCCCTTCCTCCAAAATGTCTGGCCTTGTGCCTATATAAGAAACCATTATTATTATTATTATTTGGCTGATGGATTGGCACTTGAATCGGTAGAGCGTCGGACAACATGCTTTGTGGCATAGAGTTCTGGCTCTTTGCGTTCTGAGTTCAAATCCGCCGAGGTTAACTTTGTCTTTCATCTTTACGGGGTCGATAGAATAAAGTACCAGTAATACACTGGGATAATTGCTGGCTTTGTGCCTAAAGTAGAAACAATTATTGTTTATATATATTTATGTTTCTATGTCTTTTTTTTTTCTTATATAAATAATAAAAATGTTTACACGAACAAAACCCACATCGTGCCGTCCTGTACCGTCTTGTGCCGTCTGTAATGTTTTTCTTGATGTCAGCCCTTGTGGCCAATAAAGAAATCATTATTATTATTATTGTTATATTAGGGCGGTGGATTGGCAGTATCGGTAGAAGGTCGGACACCATGCTTTCCAACTTAGAGTTACATCCCTTTATAATCTGAGTTCAAATCCCGCCGAGGTTAACTTTGCCTTTCATCCTTACACGGGGGTCGATAAAATAAAGTACCAGTAATACACTGGAATAATTGCTGGCTTTGTGCCAAAAATAGAAACAATTATTATTATTATTTGGCTGATGGAAGAGCGTCGGACAACATATGCTTTGTGGCATAGAGTTCTGGCCCTTTGCGTTCTGAGTTCAAATCCGCCGAGATTAACTTTGTCTTTCATCTTTACAGGGTCGATAAAATAAAGTACCAGTAATACACTGGGATAATTGCTGGCCTTGTGCCAAAAGTAGAAACAATCATTATTATTAATGTTATGTTATGTTTTCTCAGATGTCTGTTACATATGAAAGCAATGCCAACATGAACTTCCTCCTCCACATAAATGGTAACTGCAGTCTATTCTAGGACGTTACTTCAAGACGGATGTTCTCTATCTCACCATTCCTACCAGAGTTATTACTCCTGTCATATGTTGACGTGGTCGTTTCTCTAATTGACCATTTCAGAAAGTTGCGTCTCTTTGACACATCGTGGCCGTAGTGACCAGAATATCTCAAGTGCTCGTCCTTCTTCTTCCATCAACTTACACATTACATGTAGAACAGCTGAGCTTGCTCCACGAGACGAGAGAGAGAGTAAACTAAATATATGTCATCATCATCGTCATCATCATCATCATCATCAGCCTCGTTACCATCATCATCACCGTCACCACCACCACCACCATCACCATCATCGCCATCACCATCATCACCACCAAAAGCATCACCACAACCACCACCATCACCATCATCACCACCACCACCACCATCACCATCATCACCACCACCATCACCATCATTACCACCACCACCACCATCATCATCACCATCACCATCACCACGACCAAAACCATCACCACCACCACCACCATCACCATCATCACCACCACTACCTCCACCATCACCACCACCACCACCATCATCATATAAACCCATAGCTGAAAGTGTTTGCTTAAACTTTTAATCTGTGCTAATATAAATAGGTGTGTGTTATGTATGTGATTGTGTGTGTGTGTGTGTGTCTTTGTGTTTATGTATCCGTGTGTGTGTGGGTCTATGTGTGTGTGATTGTATGGCTATGTGTGCGTGTGTCTATGTGTGTGTGATTGTATGTCTATGTGTGTGTGTATGTGTCTATGTATGTATGTGTGTGTGTGTCTATGTATGTATGTATGTGATTGCTGTTGTTTAATCCCAGTCCAGCCACATATAATGACACTTGGCTGTTATTTCCAGCAAGTTAAGTGACTCTATAAGCAGCCATTAATGAGAGAAGCCAACCAAGCTTGGTCTGGTCGTTTCTCTAGAGATACCAGTAATTATGTAGGGTTTCATAGTAAATGAGGAATGTCAGTTTAAATGGCACCAACCATTAGACTTGATGTTTTGTCTCCTTCACATGGAATTTGGGGGAGGGCAGGGACGGGGTGGGGTGGGGATTCTGAATGTGTGTGTGAGTGTGGTAATGTGTGTGTGAGTGTGTGGTAATATGTGGTTATGTGTGTGTGAGTGTGTGGTTATGTGTGTATGCGTGTGCGGATTTTAATGTGTAAACAAAAATCTGTTACTACTACCACCACCACTACCACTGCTACTACCACCACCACTACTACTACTACCACCACTACTACTACTACCAACACTACCACCACCGCTACTACTACCACCACCACCACTACTACCACCACTGCTGCTGCTACTACTGCTACTACTACTACTACTACCACCACTACTACTACTTCCACCACCACTACTACCACCACCACCTCCACTACTACCACCACCACCACTACCACCACTACTACCACCACCACCACTACCACCACTACTACCACTACCACCACCACTACTACCACTACCACTACTACCACCACCACCACTACTACTACCACCACTACCACCACCACTACTATGAAACCAAGAGAGGAGGGAGAGAGATGCCCTAACATTTCACTGTCTGTGAAAGAACATTTTTTTTTGTTTTAAACTATTCCTTTCCCAGGATTTGAACTCAGAACATCCCACTAACAAAGTCACTCGATTTTTTTTTTCCTAGTATTTTCTTTACGCATGCAGCAGAGAGCTGCAACCTTCTCTCCAATAACACCGCAGCAGAGAGCTGCAACCTTCTCTCCAAAAACACCGCAGCAGAGAGCTGCAACCTTCTCTCCAATAACACCGCAGCAGAGAGCTGCAACCTTCTCTCCAATAACACCGCAGCAGAGAGCTGCAACCTTTTCTCCAATAACACCGCAGCAGAGACCTGCAACCATCTCTCCAATAACACCGCAGCAGAGAGCTGCAACCTTCTCTCCAATAACACCGCAGCAGAGAGCTGCAACCTTCTCTCCAATAACACCGCAGCAGAGACCTGCAACCATCTCTCCAATAACACCGCAGCAGAGAGCTGCAACCTTCTCTCCAATAACACCGCAGCAGAGAGCTGCAACCTTCTCTCCAATAACACCGCAGCAGAGAGCTGCAACCTTCTCTCCAATAACACCGCAGCAGAGAGCTGCAACTTTCTCTCCAATAACACCGCAGCAGAGACCTGCAACCTTCTCTCCAATAACACCGCAGCAGAGAGCTGCAACCTTCTCTCCAATAACACCGCAGCAGAGAGCTGCAACTTTCTCTCCAATAACACCGCAGCAGAGACCTGCAACCTTCTCTCCAATAACACCGCAGCAGAGAGCTGCAACCTTCTCTCCAATAACACCGCAGCAGAGAGCTGCAACCTTCTCTCCAATAACACCGCAGCAGAGAGCTGCAACCTTCTCTCCAATAACACCGCAGCAGAGAGCTGCAACCTTCTCTCCAATAACACCGCAGCAGAGAGCTGCAACTTTCTCTCCAATAACACCGCAGCAGAGACCTGCAACCTTCTCTCCAAAAACGCCGCAGCAGAGAGCTGCAACCTTCTCTCCAAAAACTCCGCAGCAGAGAGCTGCAACCTTCTCTCCAATAACACCGCAGCAGAGAGCTGCAACCTTCTCTCCAAAAACACCGCAGCAGAGAGCTGCAACCTTCTCTCCAATAACACCGCAGCAGAGAGCTGCAACCTTCTCTCCAAAAACACTGCAGCAGAGAGCTGCAACCTTCTCTCCAAAAACACCGCAGCAGAGAGCTGCAACCTTCTCTCCAAAAACACCGCAGCAGAGAGCTGCAACCTTCTCTCCAAAAACACCGCAGCAGAGAGCTGCAACCTTTTCTCCAAAAACACCGCAGCAGAGAGCTGCAACCTTCTCTCCAATAACACCGCAGCAGAGAGCTGCAACCTTCTCTCCAAAAACACCGCAGCAGAGAGCTGCAACCTTCTCTCCAATAACACCGCAGCAGAGAGCTGCAACCTTCTCTCCAAAAACACCGCAGCAGAGAGCTGCAACCTTCTCTCCAATAACACCGCAGCAGAGACCTGCAACCTTCTCTCCAATAACACCGCAGCAGAGAGCTGCAACCTTCTCTCCAATAACACCGCAGCAGAGACCTGCAACCTTCTCTCCAATAACACCGCAGCAGAGAGCTGCAACCTTCTCTCCAATAACACCGCAGCAGAGACCTGCAACCTTCTCTCCAATAACACCGCAGCAGAGACCTGCAACCTTCTCTCCAATAACACCGCAGCAGAGAGCTGCAACCTTCTCTCCAAAACCACAAACTTTCTTTGCCTTGAGATGTGCTTTCTTAGAAAATATTTTAAAAACGTAATTAACTTTCCTAGATAATATCCATTTTTTTTGTGGGGGGGGGATATCTTAGAAATATAATTTGTTTTGGAATGTCCTCTTTTTGGGTGATATCTGAATATCGTTGAATTACAGCTGGAATTATTAATAGATATCCCGAGGGATAAGATGAAATTTTTTTTTTTTATTATTATTATTATTTTTTTTTTACCTTTGATAATGACAATTGGTTACAGAGAGAGAGACAGCAGTAGTTATAAGAAGAAGAAGTTGTGTATTATAGTCATGGAGATATTATAACAGTGAAGTTAATTTTACTGTACACCATACTACATGGTATGGTGACACACGGGGAATTGGCAGTTTACTATACACCATGCTACATGGTGCTACATGGTGATACATGGAGAATTGGCAGTTTATTGTACACCATACAACATGGTGACACATGGTGAACTGGCAGTTTACTATACACCATACTACATGGTGACACATGGTGGATTGACAGTTTACTATACACCATACAACATGGTGACACATGGTGCTACATGGTGAATTGGCAATTTATTGTATACCATACAACATGGTGACACATGGTGGATTGACAGTTTACTATACACCATACAACATGGTGACACATAGTGCTACATGGTGAATTGGCCGTTTACTGTATCACAATACAACATGTTATACATGGTGCTACATGGTGAATTGGCAATTTATTGTATACCATACAACATGGGGACACATGGGGAATTGATAGTTTACTATACACAATACAACATGTGGTACATGGTGCTACATGTTGAATTGGAAGACATCAGATAGAATGATTTGCAGTTTTCATTCCAAGTCTCAGCATTCTGAGATTCTGAATTCAAAATCTGTTGTTAGGGTAAACTTTGCAGTTCATCTTTTCAACGTCAATAAAAAAAAAAGTACCAGTCTAATACTGGGGTCGATTCTTCCTCTATATTTCTTTCTCATTTCCTCTCTCACCTTCTATCTTTCTCCAGAAGAAATCTGCTGTATTCAGACCTGGAGAGGGATGGCTCCTTTGGGCCCCGTCAGGCTTAAAATGCCCAAATAAAGTATGTTAATATGGTGCCCCGTACAACTTCATCAGGAATTACAGAGCCACACCATAGTTTCTTTTTTATTCTTGTTTACCTCCCTTGATTTTTATCTCTTCCCAAAACCCACTCTTCCCTTTTTTTTCCTATTTATCGATGAAGGACTGTCATCCAAAACGTCAAGACACTTTTCCAACTACATCAAGCTTTAGACAAATATACCATCATTGTATTGTATATTATTGTTCTTCACAACACATATACACACACACAACACACACACAACACACACATATATACACATACGATCCTGTCACATTATGTCATCTAATTACAGTCAATTCTTTAGTGTGAAGGGGTGGGGCAGAGGGGTTCCTGTCTATTTAACTTAGGAAACTATAATATAATGTGATATACCTTAACTTTAACTGACCCCTTTCTAATCTACATTTCAGACAATATATAGACAAGTTGGTAAAGAGACCCCTATAAATGCCTCCCCCCCCCCCCCCGGGGTCCCTGAGGTCGTGTGAGATTCTGCTAGGAAATGTCAGTTATCTCCCCTTTATATGTGACACCAGATATATCTTGACTAACCTTTTGTTTATTATAGTAAAGCGAGGCAGGTTTTAGGGTCACAGGGTTTTAAAGGCATTTAAATAACATCATCATCATCAGCTATTATTGCAGGTTTGTAAAGCTCTGCCAATATGGCTGGCGCTCTCTCTCTCTCGCTTTCTCTGACTGTCTCTCTCTCTTTCTCTCTCTCTGTCATTTCTCCTTTTCACACTCTTCTGTTGTGGGGGGGGGGGGGGTGCTGATGGAGTCTTAATGTAAATACATATGTATGTATAATATATATGTATGTATATACATATATATATATATACATATATATATATATACATATATATATATATACATATATATATATATATACATATATATATATATATATACATATATATATATATATACACATATATATATACAATATATATATATATATTATATACATATATATATATATATACATATATATATATATATATATACATATATATATATATATATACATATATATACATATAAATATACATATATAGATACATATATATATATATATGAATATATATATATTATACATATATATATGTATATATATATACATATATATGTATAATATATGTATATATATATATACATAAATATATACACACTGATAAACAAGTGTCGGTATAATCTATATAGATATATTTCCAGAAAATTGTTTGTTTAATTATATTCCAGTTGTGTATATAAAGTCTTTGATGTCATGTATGTATATTCTACATCTTTTTTTATTTGTATTCCCAGGATTTAGCAACATAAATCAATGTTGTCTTTTATCTTCTTTCAGACCCTTAAAAGGGTTTCTTCTTGTTTTGTTTTGTTTTCTCCCCCCCCCCCCCCCCCCCCTTGATACTTTGACTATTTTTCCTCCATTATTTTTTCCTCACAAATAAACAGAATAGAATGGAATCTTGTTACAAGAAGGTGGAATATTATGATTTTGATCATCATCATTATCATCACCACCGCCACCGCCACTGTCACCGTCACCATCACCACCACCACCACCATCATCACCATCACCACATCACCACCAC
>CAXHJY010001028.1:0-2500 GCA_964016885.1 Eledone cirrhosa
CCTATGTCTCTTTTTCTCTCTCTCTCTTATCCTCATTCCTCTCGCTCTCTCTCTCACTCTATCTCCTCCATCCCCCTCTATATATCTCTATATAACTCTCCCACCCCACTATAGCCCTATCTCTCCCCTCACACTACTCCCATCAAACTAAACACTTTTTGTCTTCCATTTTAAACATAACATCTTCCATTCTGGTCATCTTTTAAGACGTCTTTCTTTACATCTTCTCGTCTCTTACACACACACACACACACACACATATATATAGAGAGAGACAGACATTCACACACACATATATACAATATATAGAGAGACACATACACACATACACACACATATATATATATATATAAAGAGAGAGACATACACATACACATATATACATATAGAGACACACACACACACACACATATATATATATATATAGAGAGAGAGAGACATACACACACATATGTTGAAAATAAACCACATTTGCTCATTCCATGAGAGTATCTTGGTCTGCCTATGAACTTTTCAGCCGATTCTCGTGTGTGTGTGTGTATATATATAAACACAAAGATCGCTGAAAATGTATGTATATATATATAATCCACCTCCTCTCAATAAAGCTTACTGTTCTCTTAATCTCCGATTAAGCTATTTCACACAAATAGACACACACACATATATATATAGAGAGAGAGGGAGAGAGAGACACACACATATATATATAGAGAGAGAGGGAGAGAGAGACACACACATATATATAGAGAGAGAGAGGGAGAGAGAAAGAGAGAGACACACACACATATGTATATATATATAGAGAGAGAGAAGAGAGAGACAACACACATATATATATATAGAGAGGGAGACAGAAAGAGAGAGACACACACACATATGTATATATATATAGAGAGAGAGTAAGAGAGAGACACACACACACATATATATATATATATATATATATATATATAGAGAGAGAGAGAGAGAGACACACACACATATATATATATATAGAGAGAGAGACACACACACATATATATATATTTATATATTCTTATCAAGCTATTTCTCTCTCTCTCTCTTTTTTTTCTGTCTCTCTCTCTCTCCCACACAGTTTTATGATTTAACAGCATTCAATTGTATTGTTTGTAAATGTATGTATACATATATAACTATATATGTGTGTGTATGCATATATATATATGTATAATAAATATGTATATATGTATTTGGTAGGTGTTTACCCTCTTTTAATTTTTTTACTCTTTTTAATTTTTTTTCCCTTCCCCTTAAATCCCCCCTTTAATGTCTTTCCACCACTCCCCCTCACACCATCGGAACTCTTTTCCTTCCCACTTTTCTCCTGGTGAAGGGCTTATGTCCGAAAAGTCCTCCCCCACTCCCACTCTCAAGCGTCACCTAATACTAACACTTTGTACTGCACTCGTTATTGTTTTTGTTTTTGTTCTAACATATATATATATTATATATATAAGTATATATGTATATGTGTATGTATAATGTATATATATATATGTGTGTATTTATGTATGTATATACAATACACATATATACACTATATATGGTGTTGTCCAGGAGAAAGACAATGACCAATACAGCTGGGCACCAGTTAAGTGTCTTGCTGAAGGAGACAATACACCAACCGGTTTGGGAATCGAACTCACAAGCTCACGATTGTCAGCTCAAGACTAAATAAGACAAGATACAAGTTCCAGAATCGCCATTACTCGGTCTTTTTCCCACCAATTGGTGGTACGAACATGACATTCCAGAATCGCCATACTCGGTCTTCTTCCCACCCAATTGGTGGTACGAACGTGACATTCCAGAATCGCCATTACTCGGTCTTCTTCCCACAATTGGTGGTACTACGTGACATTCCAGAATCGCCATTACTCGGTCTTCTTCCCACCAATTGGTGGTACGAACGTGACATTCTAGAATTGCCATACTCGGTCTTCTTCCCACCAATTGTGGTCTACGAATGTGACATTCTAGAATCGCCATTACTCGGTCTTCTTCCCACCAATTGGTGGTACGAACGTGACATTCCAGAATCGCCATTACTCGGTCTTCTTCCACCAATTTGTGGTACGAACGTGACATTCCAGAATCGCCATTACTCGGTCTTCTTCCCACCAATTTGTGGTACGAACGTGACATTCCAGATTGCCATTACTCGGTCTTCTTCCCACCAATTGTGGTACGAACGTGACATTCCAGAATCGCCATTACTCGGTCTTCTTCCCACAATTTGTGGTACGAACGTGACATTCCAGAATCGCCATTACTCGGTCTTCTTCCCACCAATTTGTGGTACGAACGTGACATTCCAGAATTGCCATTACTCGGTCTTCTTCCCACCAATTTGTGGTACGAACGTGACATTCCAGAATCGCCATTACTCGGTCTTCTTCCCACCAATTTGTGGTACGAACGTGACATTCCAGAATTGCCATTACTCGGTCTTCTTCCCACCAATTTGTGGTACGAA
>CAXHJY010001028.1:7500-10000 GCA_964016885.1 Eledone cirrhosa
ATGTATGTGTATATATATATACTCACATACATAGACATACGCATATATATATATATATATTTATATATTTATATATATATATATATATATAAATATATAAATATATATATATATATATATATATATATATATATATATATATATATATGCGTATGTCTATGTATGTGTGTATATATATATATATATACACACATACATACATAGACATACGCGCACGCACACACACAGAGCCGTAGTACACGGAAATAGCCACACATAGGCTCATAAAAAATCCATGAGATGTTTGCTATCGTCTTATCTACCAACTACCGCCATAAAGAATTTTAATAAAAGATTACATTTGATAATGAAGTATCTCTGTTGCCATCTGTCCAGATAAATATCTCAATGAATCTGTATCCTTTATATCTCGCTAGACACACATTACACATTTTAACTGGTGTTGGTGTTGGTGGGGCCTTTAAAGGTTTTTTAAAGATTTTTGTTTATGTATTTATTATTTCTGTTCCTATACATGATTAGGGTTTGTTTGAGCTCCGAAAATTCCTTCCTAAGGGGCTTACTAAGATGATTGAGAATGTATAAAAGGGTTGCTTGGGTGTGGATAAATTTAAGAAGGAGAAGAAAATATATTCCACATTTTAGGGTTGCGGTACTACGTGTTGCATAGAATGTGGGAGTTGGGTAAGTGCAAGCGAAAAGTCCCTTTAGATGAAACAATCCTTTGAATGAAAAGTTCCTTTAAATGAAAAAATCCTTTGAATGAAAAGATCCTGGTTTCTACAGGACTAGAACTGTTTTATTGAAAAGAAACAGTTCTAGTCCTGTAGGAGCCATTTCTATATTAAACTTGATGTTTACATTCTATTGATCTATGTGGTTACCCCCGATTCTTTTTTTGTTTTGTTTAGTTTTTGTGCCATTCAGTTAAAGCGGTAAATAGTCAGATAGGATGGCTTTGTGGTGTTTGATCTGGTTCTTAACGTTTGGAGTTCAAATCCCACTAGCGTTATCAGTTTACTAGTGTCATCCTTTCATGGGCAATATATATATATAACCATTACTGTTGGAAGCTCCCGGATACTATCCGGGAGCTTCCAACAGTAATGGTTGCATTTTTAAGGGTATGTCAATATTTATTTATAAAACTGATCTATATTATATTTTATCTGATGAAAGCACACCATAATTTAACTTGGTGTCCTTGAAATATGTATAATGAAATAAATATGGTTTTATAAATATAGTTTCCATTTGTTAATATCGTATGTTTACTCCAAATACTTGTTGAGTGCTTTATATCAGTTATAAAAATATTTGCTTGTTGTATCCCAACAATTTAAATAGAACTTTTGCATATATATATATATATATATATATATATATATATATATATATATATATATATAGAGAGAGAGAGAGAGAGAGAGAGAGAGAGAGATGGTGAAGTTGGAAATATATTATCCGTGCTATTTCCAACTTCACCCTTTTCTCTATATCCCCTGTTTTGTATAGAACCTTACTCCCCTTTTCTAATATATATATATATATAACTTCTTCTTCCCCAACTTACCCCTGGGGGGACGTGGGCGAGCAGAGTTTTCAGCCACGCCTTCTCGAGGTCCTATCAGAAGCACACACATATATATATATATATATATATATAGAGAGAGAGAGAGAGAGAAAGAGAGCTTTTGTTCTTGAAAAAATGTGTTTGAAAAAGACTTTTAAATATATATATAGATGTGAGAAAAACCACAGACCCTCCATCTCAACTCTACTTTTGAAAAGCAGAAGAACTGCGAAACCGGTAAAGGAACCAAATAAATATATATATATTTTTTTAAATAAGACTCCAGTTGCATTTTCGATTTCATCTTTTTTTCTTTATGCTTTCACTCGTGTAGGACACCTCGGTTATTTTTCATTTTGTAAAAAAAACCTCACTTCTAATATATATATATATTTAAAGGGTAAAAATATTAGGAATTTATGAAAAAACAATGTTTTATTAGGGCAAGAAATGAAAGTTGTTTTACTTTATACTGTTTATTATTATTATTATTAGGGAAGTGCTCTCTTCCCAGCATTTTGTTGAAAGATGGGTGAGAGAAGCAAGTATGGCCTGAATGAATGGGCCTTCTCTGAGTATGTGTCTGTAAATTAAAGGTGGAAAACTGGGAGAGGGCACTTGCCCTGGTGGTCAGGGCCACTGTGGTCTTTTAATGGGCTTTCTCCACAAATGTCCCTCGGAAGTCTCCCCCCTATTGGGGAATTTTTCTTTGTTATTTTATTTCATCCTCTGTTTTTTTTACACGCAGAAATGCCCATTTGTACCGTCCTGTACTGTCCTTAATGTCTACTTTATGTAAACCCTTGTGGTTAATAAAGAAAACATTATTATTATTATTATTATTATTATTATTATTATTATTATTATTATTTTTCGTTTTTCTGCGATAGAATCGTTGATGTTGTCCCGCGGCTCCTGGTAAATATA
>CAXHJY010001028.1:15000-20000 GCA_964016885.1 Eledone cirrhosa
ATTTAATTATTTCTACTTTTGGCACAAGGCCGGCAAATACTCAGTGCATTACTGGTACATTATTTTATCGAGGTTATTTAATATTGATCGGATAGAGACAGGGCCGTGTTGTGGGTAAAATGTTGGCTTTTGGTGTGAAACACTGTTAAGAACTCATTCAATGGCATAACCTTTCTCTCTCTCTCTCTCTCTCTCTCTCTCTCTCTCTCTCTCTCTCTCTCTCTCTCACACACACACACACACACACACACACACATACGTACATACGCAGTCACATGTGTATTTAATAGAGAGAAAGTCAGAAAGAGATATATAGATGGAGAATCGACCCCAGTATTGCACTGGTATATTTTTTTTTAACCTACAAGGCTGCAAACCAACGTTGACGAAGGTGGGATTTGAACTCAGAACTCAGAGTGTTGGAATGAATACCACAAGGTATTCTATCTGATGTTCTGACGACTCAATTGGCCGCTTCAGATATTGACAAATATTTATATTTATATTTTTCTCTAGATATAAATTACTATTTGTCAACTTTACCTTCCTTCCTTGCGGAGTCGATAAAATAAAGTACCAGTAAAGTACTGAGGTTGATATAATACTCCTTTGCCTCTCACCAAAATTGAAGGCCTTGTACCTAAATTCAAAATCCTAAAACCCATCCTCCAATCCTTCAACACATCTGACCTTTGCCGTTGACCTTAACCTTTGACCCTGTTCTAAAGTTGTCGCCACACTCTCCAATTCAATTAGGAAGGTGGCGTCCGAATGGTTGGTCCCTTTAAGACAGACAATGTTGTCTGATTGGTGAAGACCACACACGAGTCTCTGGTGAAACCTGCTGGTCTACAAACTTGGTTTGTGATACGGCGACAAACATATACAAACAAATACACACATACATACACACACACACATATACACACACATACATACAAACATATATATACATATACATACATATACATACACATACATATATATACATACATACATACAAACATACAGACATACAAACATTTATACATACATATACACATACATGGTGGCTGCCAACTCGTTTTCGAGTACGGCCACTACTTTATATCCATGTAGGAGAACCCTTACCGATGCGCTGAACGAGTGTGACAATTTAGTCCAGCCAGCGACTTGAAAACTCTGGTACAAACACTACACTTGTGACAATTATTGACACATAGTGCTGGGCCCATGGTACCATGTGACGACAAGTGCAGAGAGATCTCCAGATATAAAGCAATGCCTGTGCCGTGAAGCATACATACAAACATATATACATACACATA
The DNA here is from genome assembly GCA_964016885.1 of Eledone cirrhosa. Classification (NCBI taxonomy): domain Eukaryota; kingdom Metazoa; phylum Mollusca; class Cephalopoda; order Octopoda; family Eledonidae; genus Eledone; species Eledone cirrhosa. The sequence goes on from CAXHJY010001028.1 coordinate 16,308, forward strand.
CATACATGATGATACATACATACATACATATATACATACATACAAACATATATACATACACATACATACATACAAACATATATACATATATACATACATACAAACATATATACATACATATAGATTTTAAGCCTTCTGTAAACAAAAAAATCAATCATATATAGGAAACCGTTGAGTAAATACTTAATAATTAGCAATTACCCAGTGCATTACTGGTACTTTATTTTATCGTCCCGTAAGGATGAAAGGAAAAGTTAACCTCGACGGGATTTGAACTCAGACCGTAAAGGGACGTAACTATGCTGGAAAGAATGGTGTCCGACCCTCTACTGATACCGCCAATCCACGGAATAGTTTTGAGGGAGGTTTTGCTGCTATTTCTAACAGGTTTAGCAACTGTGTAAGTAGCTCTTCGTCATAGTATTTATAGTAGTTAGCAAAACCAACCGACATGAGACCCAGAGGCAGATCCCGAGCAAGAAGGGTGGATAAACTCATCTATGAACTTGGCTGGATTAGTTGGAGACAATTACTTACTGACTGGACCCACTGGAAGGAGTGTTTGAGGACATTGTACCCCACGACACCCTCTCAGGTATAAGTGGGGGTGGGGTAGAGAAGGAAGAAGAAGAAGTAGGAAGAGGAGGGGGAGAACAAGAAGAAGAAGAAGTAGAAGAAGAAGTAGGAAGAGGAGGGGGAGAACAAGAAGAAGTAGAAGAAGAAGAAGTAGGAAGAGGAGGGGGAGAACAAGAAGAAGAAGTAGAAGTAGAAGAAGAAGAAAAAGTAGGAAGAGGAGGGGGAGAACAAGAAGAAGAAGAAGTAGACGAAGAAGAAGAAGAAGAAGAAGAAGAAGAAGAAGAAGAAGAAGAAGAAGTAGGAAGAGGAGGGGGAGAATAATAATAATAAGAAGTAGAAGTAGAAGAAGAAGAAGAGGAAGAGGAAGAAGAGGAAGAGGAAGAAGAAGTAGGAAGAGGAGGGGGAGAACAAGAAGAAGTAGAAGAAGTAGGAAGAGGAGGGGGAGGACAAGAAGAAGAAGAAGTAGAAGTAGAAGAAGAAGAAGAAGAAGAAGAAGAACAAGAACAAGAAGAAGAAGTAGGAAGAGGAAGGGGAGAACAAGAAGAAGTAGAAAAGAAGAAGAAGAAGAAGAACAAGAACAAGAAGAAGAAGTAGGAAGAGGAAGGGGAGAACAAGAAGAAGTAGAAAAGAAGAAGAAGTAGTAGAAGAAGAAGAAGAAGAAGAGAGGGATGGGGAGGTGGCCTTTTTTAAGGACCTGATAAATGTTTTATTGACTGATTCTGAAGTGGTTTTGTCTGTTCCTACGTGGTCATAAACACTGTACTAGATATAAACAAGGTTGTTAGTACGTCTGTGGACACACATATACACACTCATACACACATATACACACATTCACACACACACACACACAACTACACACAGCCATATATACATGCAGACACACAGTCCCCCCCCCATACACACACACGTATGTATGCATACTTTCCAAAATGGCTGTCTAACTACAAAAAGAAAAAAAAATTCAATTTTCTTCCTTTTCTTACTTTCTCAATCTAACTTCCGATAAAAGATTATCACCCGAAACGTTTAGACTCTTTTATATATTAAGCACCAAACTAATATATATCACCATTGCGATACACACCGAGGATGAAGAACTGAGAGCTGTACGGGAGCCTCCCAAAAGTCAGTTCGAAAGTGACACAGAGGAGACTGAGGTTAACTGGACATGCTCACCGACATCCAGAGTTGACACTGCACTCAGTGCTCCTGTGGGAGCCCCTGCATGGATACACTGGAAGAGGAAGACCGAGGTTAACATACGTTGATGCCCCAAGGACAGACACTGGTCTGTGGGAGACGCTGGATATGGCAGCGGTAATGAGGGACAGAGACCGCTGGAGAGAACTCGTCCATGGGACTCGGGAATTTTACCCACCCTAGATATTGCGATATAGTAGAAGTGCCACACAACGAGACTGAACCCGGCTATAAAGCAGTTAAATGTCTGTTGTTGAATCATTTCGTAGCTTCCATGTATTGAAATATCTTTATAGTTTGGTAGGTCTTTCACATTATATTGTACCACTAATCTTGGTAGATTTTAAAAAGACCAGCTTCAAAATGTCTTCTCTTTCTCAGACTGGTAATGTTTCTGTTGCTGGAACAACTTGTTTATGGTTGGTAGGTCTTTGACAATATATTGTATCTCCTTTGAACTCAGTTACGGCCCTTGCCATTCTGAGTTCAAATCCCGCCGAGGTTAACTTTGCCTTTCATCCTTACGGGATCGATAAAATAAAGTACCAGTAATACACTGGAATAATTGCTGGCCTTGTGCCAAAGGTAGAAACAATTATATTGTATCTCCAATATTGGTAGAGGTTTTTAAAAGACCAGCTTCAAGATGTTATCTCTCTCCTCTCTTAGACTGGTAATTTTTACAGCGGAACAAATAGTGTCAAAGAGTTTCTGGACAATCCCCACAAGAACACAAGAGGTGATTATATACGGCTCGTTCTTGATAAAATATAGTTTAAGGGTATATGCCCATTCGAAGCGAATATAAATAGATAGATAGATAGATAGATAGATAGATAGATAGATAGATAGATAGATAGATATGTTTCTTTTAGATAGATAGATAGTAAGATAGAGAGATAGATAAAGATGATAGATAGATAGGTAGATAGATAGATAGATAGATAGATAGATAGATAAATGGACAGGGAGATAGATATAGATAGGTAGAATCATAGATAGATAGATTGAGAGACAAAGAGACAAACAGATAGATAGGTGATAGGATAGTAGGTATGAAATACAGTAGGTTAGTAGTGAAGCTAGTAACGACAAAAGCAGTAGGAAACGCAAAAGACGAGATATATATGAAAAAGTGTAAGACGATAAATCTGTGAGGACCATTGAAGCGAAGCAAGACATGTCACACAGACGTCACACAGACGTCGTCTCCCTCTTCCTCCAATGTCTCTGCTAAATACATTACACGCCGGTGACCTTCACAGGTTTTCATGAAAACTGGTGTTTATTGCTTTTTGATGGGTCTTCGGTACGGTTGATTTAACTGGCCAGCCGGACCACTCAACACTCACACACTACACACACACACACACACACACATATATATATATATATACATGGTTGTTGTGGAGTAGATAGACAGCTAGATAGAGGTATATATATATCTTCACTCTTCTCCCCCCCCCACCCTCGCTCTCTCAGGGCTTTACCTATCTCTATACCAACTCTACATCACCGCATGCATTGAGTACTCCCATGGTTAGTGCCCCCCCCCCGGGTTCAGAATCAGGGTGGAGAGAGAGGCACTGCACCCCAGTAAATTTACCGAAAGGTGGGTGAATGAAGCGAAAATGGCCCGAGTGATTGGGCCTTCTCTGTTTATAAGCCTGTAGGTTCAGGAAGAAAGGAGCACCTGCACAGCACGCTCCTGGAGTTGAGGGTTGTTCTATCGACGGAGTATTAAACAACCCAGTAAGTTTTATGAAAGGTGGGTGAAAGTGGCGAGAATGGCCCGAGTGAATGGGCCTTCTCTCTATATCAGCCTGTAGGTTGAGGAAAAGGAGGAGGAGAGAAAAGGAGTACAAACTCTTCGTATTCCTGGAGATGAGAGTTGCACATTTTTTCGGGGGTATG
>CAXHJY010001028.1:32500-35000 GCA_964016885.1 Eledone cirrhosa
GTCACATATATATATATATATAAATAATGAACTTTTTTTGTTTAATATAAGGAATTGTTTATTCATTATTTGTTTAATATTTTATCTTGACTCTGTATACCGTTTATCTTTCACCGAAAGTGGATTTTCATTACATCTCTTCTTTCCATGATATCCGGAATACATTGAGTTCTTCATACGGATTGGACACTACCGTAAACTCTTGGTAGATTTATCTACATAATTTTGCTCCTATTTTCACGGAAATATTCGTATTTTTGTACTGTATATGTGTATTAATTTTATATTTATGTATAAACATATATATATGTATGATTTTGTAAACCCATATACATTTAGTTGAGCTCTTTCAATTGTCCATCATCCATATCACAATGGAAAAACAATATTTAGGAACCTCCTTAAAAAACATACCAATACCTTCTAAGGACGACTTCTTACTCCTTATGATTCAGAAAACTAATAATTTTATCAGAAGGGTTAGATGGAGAGCCTACCACTTCGATAGAAAATCTAAACAAGCAGATCGGAAATATATGTATGATTTCAATACTTACAAGAATCCACCACACAACTTTTTACTTGAAGACTTCGAGAAAGACCTTTTTAATTTAATTAAACACCTCAAATTTAAAAAGTATAAATCCGTCTTTCAAAAGGACCTTGATTCTACCCTATTGGACCTAAAAAAGTCTAAAAAAATCCATGTCCACTCGGACAAAACTGGTAACTTGTATCATATGGATATTGAACATTATAATGAGTTCATATATAAAGAACTCAGAAAAAATTATAAAAAATCTAATAATGTGTCACTCACCAACATCAACAACAAAACACACAACATAGTAAAAAAACTAAACATTGAAGATAGAACTGAACCTTTGGCATTGAAAAGACCACACTTCAACCTGAAAGATCACAAATCTAACTTTAACTCTAATCCTTCTATTAGACTTATATGTCCCTCCAAATCAGATATTGGAATAATTAGCAAAAAAATTTTAGATAGAGTCATCCCACAAATAAGAAAACACGTTATTTTACCACTCTGGGAAAACACCTCCCAGGTAATTAACTGGTTTAAAAATATTAGGTGTAAATCTTCTGCTTCTTTCCTACAATTTGATATAGATAATTACTATTCTTCTATATCACCTATACTCCTGAACAAAGCATTAATATTTGCTAAAAATAGATCTAATTTAACTTCGGATGACATTAACATTATTACACATGCTAGACTAACACTTATTGAATTTCAGAATGAATACTGGACCAGAAACACATACAGTAATCTTTTTGATATTACTATGGGTTCAAGCGATTCCGCCCAAATTACTGATCTTGTGGGCCTCTTTCTCCTTTTCAACATAAATGCCTCTTTTCCCCACCTCAAAGGTGGTTTATATCGTGATGACTGTCTTCTTCTTTCTAACAACCTTAGCCTTTCAGAAATCGAAAAAAACAAAAAACATATTAGAACTTTCCTTAAAGACTATTATAATCTTAATATTACTTTTGAAAAAACAAGTAAAGTAGTAAATTTCCTAGATATAACTTTAGATTTAGCTACGGGTATATACCAACCTTACCATAAACCTAACCAAAACTTACATTACATACACTCACAATCTAATCACCCTAAATCTATCCTTAAAAACCTTGCATATAATATATCACTTAGAATTTCTAACCTTTCTTCTAACCAAGATGTATTTGATAAAAATGCGACCTTTTATAATGAAGCTCTAGATAGAAGTGGCCACAAAAATAGATTAGAGTATATACCTTCTACTAAAAATACTGAAAGCATACAGCATAATATTACCAACAAACACCAAATGAAAAATACACACCTAAATGCCACCCACAATATACCCCAAAATACTAAATCTTCTAATATAAAGTATAGTAACCCTCAAAAAACTACTCATCATACAACTATAATAAATATTAATAATAAAACTCCTAATAAAAAAGATAAAACACCTAAATCTACAAATATAACTAAAAATAGTTGTGGTGAGATCATTAACATTAATCCTCCTAGTAAAAATCATGATACAACCTATAAAAATAATAAAAATAATAAACAACATAGAAACCGTAATAGACGAGTTACTTGGTATAATGCTCCTTTTAATTTACAAGTTAAGGATAATATTGCTAAAAAATTTTTTTATATCCTTGAGAAAAACTTCCCGCCAAACCACAAATACCATCAAATCTTAAATAGGTCTACAGTTAAATTCTCATACTCTACAACAAATAACATAAAACAAAATATAAGTGCATATAATGCATATAAATGTAAGAAAACCATAAGTATACCACCAGTACATCAAATTAACAATAATATCTCCTCAAATACAGAATTAACGAAAGGATGTAACTGTAGAAACAAAACAAACTGCCCATTAAAAGGGAATTGTCTTGTTAACAACATAGTCTATAAATGTAATATTAAAACTAAAGATTCTATTTGCTCATATATAGG
>CAXHJY010001028.1:45000-47500 GCA_964016885.1 Eledone cirrhosa
ACGCCATGCTTTCCACCATAGTTACGCCCCTTTATCATCTGTGTTCAAATCCCGCCCAAGTTAACTTTGTCTTTCAATGTACTGGGTAATTGCTGGCCTTGTACCAAAAGTAGAAACAATTATTTTATTGACCGTGACTGGATGAAAGGCAAAGCTAACTTCGGCGACATTTGCAGAATCGGTAGAGCGCCGGGCAAAATGTTTTGTGGTATTTAGCACCAACTTTCTACGTTCTGAGTTCAAATCCAACCGAGGTCGACTTTACCTTTCATTGTTGAGGGGTCGACAAATTAAAGTACCAGCTATGTAATGGGGTTGATTTCATCTATTTTTTCCCAGCTCTTCAAATTGCAGGCCTTAAGCCTAAATTAGGGGCCAGTAACGACATTCACCTCAGGACGGGAGGCTATTAAATTATTTCTAAGCTTTCACAAATGTAATTTTGGCGGTGACTGATTTTATTTTGCTTCTGTGTATAAATCTGTTTATACACATATATACATATATTTATATATATATACTACAGATATAGTGTGTGTGTGTATATATATATATATATACATATATATATATATATATATATATATATATACATATATATATATACATACATACATACATACATGTATATAAATATATATATATATATATATACATACATACATATATTTATATATATTATATACTACAGATGTAGTGTATATATATATATATATATATATATATATATATATATATATATATATGTTATCATTCTTATCATCTCAGCGATAACGGTCTTCTCAGATTCTGAAAAGCATATCACCATGGTAACATTTTCAGATGTAATAAAATATCAATTTCACTGTAATTGTAAGAAGGGGGAGGGGGTAAGTTTTACTTATTCTGTATTACACACGCACACACACACACACACATACATACACACACACATATATATACATCTATATATAAATATTTACGTTTAGAATTTCAAATGAGAACCACAAAACACTCAATACATGTGTAGGAGAGTTTTGATTTAATTCCATAAAGTCGAGGATTCTTTCTGTAACTATGAAAGGTTTCACGCAATCTGTGAAGCCAAGTCTTACAGCAAAGCTTCCTACGGAGAATCGAGCAACTAAGGAACGCACCATCGACCTTGTAATATTATATAAACTAATAAGACTTAGTGGACTTTCTATTTATGTATCCCAGTATTTATCTTGTTTATTCTCTCTCTATATATATACTGTATATGCCGGCGTACAAGTCGATCCAGCGCATAGATCGACCACTAAAATTCTGAGGTGCAGTTTAGAGGAAGCAGCACGCATACTTCCACATTTTATATTCGGCGGACAAGTCGACCCCTGGTTTTGGAGAGATATTTTTAGGCTCCAAATGTCGACTTGTACGCCGGCATATACGATATATATATATATATATATATATATATATATATCGAGTACTCTGCTGGTATATATATCTATACTACAGATGTAGTATATATATATATATATATATATATATATATATATATATATATATACATATATATATATATACATATACATATATATATATATATATATATATATATATATATATCGAGTACTCTGCTGGTATATATATCTATACTACAGATGTAGTATATATATATATGTATATATATATATATATATATATATATATATATATATATATACATATATATATACATATATATATATATATATATATATATATATATAGTACACATATTACATCAATAAAAGTCTTCTCACTTTATTACAGAAAACTAAAGTTTTTCTACCCTTTAAACAACCAATTCCTTCAACGCTTATTCTCCCCAAAGACTTCCTTCCAAGCATTCTTAAATATTTAGATTTCTGTGAAAACCATCAACCTGTCTCCCCTACTCTTGAAACTAGTATTCACTGGGGACCGGCTTGTTTGTGTAACTTTTCATCAAACGTTGTGGAAACCACTCAATTGTACACAGAGCGTGTCTGTGTGTGTGTGTGTGCGCGCGCGCGCGTGTGTATGGAGGGGGGGGGGGTATGTGTGTGTGTGTGCACGCGCATACATTGTTGTTTTCTAAGATTTGCTGTGTATCTATCTGTCTTACAGTTTCACTAAATACATATGGTTATACACCGCACATAATATATATATATATATATATGGTGGTGCGTGATGTATACACACACACACACACACACACACACACATATATATATATAGGGTGGTGGTGGTGGGTGATATATATATATATACGGTCACCTGATCTGACTTATATCACAACAGGACAACTCGTCTAACCCATACTAGCGTGGAAAAATGTACGTTAAACGGTGTTGATGATGATGATGATGATGATGATGATGTGTATGTGTGTGTTTGTGAATAACCGACGCAACAAAATATATCAACAAGAGAAAGTATAGTTCCCAATATCCCACGATTCCGTTGCTCATCCCCTACCCCACTCCACAGGGTGATATCACCCACTGAT
>CAXHJY010001028.1:65000-67500 GCA_964016885.1 Eledone cirrhosa
ATGCATCATCTTGTTTTATCTGATGAGGACGTACTGTTGAAGTTAGCTCAGTACCTCTGAAATATGTATAATAAAATATACTTGATCACAAGAAGTTCTATTTTTGTTAATATTTTGAATTAATATTAATAACTCCGGAAAACCAATTTGTTGAGTGCTTCAAAACTATTGTAAAACTCATTCTATGATGTATTCATTGAACCTTGTTTAATCTTTAAATATATATGTATATATATATATATATATATATATATATTTCGTTTCTGAATTTGTTTAGCAAGATTCTTTATCTGAAAAGGTGTGTTGAAACCGATATTGTTATACTTTGGGAGGGTCATGTTGCCAATAAGAAACACACGCACCAGTTGCTTTCACTTCAATTTATTATAATAAATTTATAAATTTAGGAATTTATAAATTTCCGGTTGGTTGGTTGGTTCCACAACCAGATGGTTGTTTATATATATATATATGACCGTAGAAGGAGTGAAAAGGGGAGAAACACTGAAAAGGGGAGAAACAATGTTGCTGCTATGATATATTGTACACTCAGTAAAATGGTTAGTGATAGAAAGCGCACCCAGTCGTAGAAAACATTCCAAACGAAGGTTCCAGAAAACTTTCAAGTTCTGTCGAAGACATCATAATCTCCCATGATCTCCCTAGTGTTGGTGCCACGGTAAAAAGATCGAAGTGTATTTTGTAGAGTGGTTGGTGATAAGAAGACCATTCAGTCGTAGAAATCTTGCTAAGCAGGAAGTCAAAAAGACTCTCCAGTTGTGTCAAAGACGTAATGACCTTTCTAGTGCTGGTGCCACGATAAAACGCACCTACTACATTCTGTAAAATACGAGAACGTATGTAAGCGTTATGCGGGCCCCGGATAAAACGAGTCACGGGTTTTGTTCTGGTTCTTTATAGTCTGAGTTCAATCTCCGCAGAGTTCAACTTTGCACTTCATGTCTCGTTCATGTCTCGTTCTCTTTCATTTTCTCTTTTTATTCTAAAGACCCCCCCCCCCCTATCTCTTAAAGACCCCCCTTTCTCTCTTTCTCTCTCTCTGTTCTTCAGTTCGTCACTCTCTATTCGAGAGTGAACCTTTCTTTTTGTCTTTCTCTCTCGTTATTTTACAGTTTCCTCCACTCTCTCTCTCTCTCTCTCTCTCTCTCTCTCTCTCTCTCTCTCTCTCTCTCTCTCTCTCTCTCTCTTTCCTTCTCTTTCTCTCAATGTAAACTATTTCCTCAATACCACTCACCCCCCCAATCACCTTCCCTGCTCCCCACGATGTCTATATTACTCGACTGCACCATAAAACGCTGCTGCACTCACCTTTCTTAACAGACGACACTATCAGTCAACATTATCGTCTGCTGTCTTTTCTAGATTGTGATGGCGTCCTTCAGGACAGACGCCATTCGTCACATATTTTGTGACGTCATTAACAGTGACAGCAGCTATTGTGCTCCAATGGTGGCTTGCGTCGAGAAACGTCAAGAAACAATGGCGGCGGGGAGGAGAGGAAAAGGAAATGGGAGGTGGGGGAGTTAGAGAAAATGAGGGCGGTGATGTGGTGATGGTGGCGGTGGTGTAGGGGGGAGGGGTTAAAGGAACGCGACAGAAAGGCTGAGAGAGGGCGAGAGAGAAAAAGAAAAGAAGTTTTCAGCATTCGCCCTCTCTCTCTCTCCCTCTCTCTCTATCGCCCTCTCTCTCTCCCTCTCTCTCTCCCTTTCTCTCTCGCCCTCTCTCTCTCGCCCTCTCTCTCTCTCTCTCTCTCTCTCTCTCTCCCTCCCTCTCTATCTCTCTCTATCTACCTATCTGTCTATCTATCTCTACAACAAAGAATGCTACAAGAAGAGCAATGACAGCAAATATTGTAGAAGAGGAAAGAAATGTCCAGACAGTCCTGGGTGGTGTGGGGGTTACCTACCCACCTACCCACCACGACTCGCGTTCGTTCCTGCAACCCCTGCAGGACTACTACGACAATAGCTGCACACACAGCAAATACCACTACTACTACTACCACTACTACTACCACTACTACTACCACTACTACTACCACCACTAATACTACTAATACTGCTATTACTACCACTACTACTACTACTACCACCACCACCACCACTACTACTACTACTACTACTACTACTACTACTACTACTACTACTACTACTACTACTACCACCACTACTACTATTACCACCACTACTACTACTACCACCACTACTACTACCACTACTACTATTACCACCACTACTACTACTACCACTACTACTACCACTACTACTACTACCACAACTACTACTACCACTACTACTACCACCACCACTAATACTACCACAACTACTACTACCACTACTATTACCACAACTACTACTACTACCACTACTACTATTACCGCTACTACTACTACCACCACATCGATGTCACTACCACCACTACCACTGCCACTACTACTGCTACCACTACCTCCACATCAGTGTCACGACCACCACCTATA
>CAXHJY010001029.1:0-2500 GCA_964016885.1 Eledone cirrhosa
ATGCAGGCCCAGCAGTTGGAGTTCGCTGCTAAGCAGATAGATGCCAATAGAATCTAAAATATTATGGAATCAGATAGTTTATCGATTCCCTGTTTTATTGCAAAAGCGAATCCTTCAAAGTGCGAGACAATATAGTGTTTGTTGTTGATGATAATATACTTTGTGTAATAGTCTCTGTTCATAAATAATGAAAAATGTGCACATAGTCGACCCTGACTATACGTTCATATTAGTTGTGAAGCTTTGCTTGTTTAAAACAGAAAGACGACCATCTTTGATTAAAAATATCATTGTATAAGTTGTGCTTCTAAACACTACATGTAAACATGTAGAACACAGACATTCACAAAGACCTTCAACACTAAATTTTAAAAAACAAATGGTTATTTAATTTCTATAATTAATTAAGATGGATTACATGGCCACCGATTATCTATATATAAAACTGAAGATGTCCGAGTTCGAATCGCTAAAGCTCGAGAACCACCCAACGGACTGTTTTCAAACTTTACACATGTAATACTTATGTTTGAGAGATTGTTCTGATCACCCCCAAAAGATTTCAACTTTTCTAAGCCCACAGGGACGACATTAGGCGGTTTAGCGATATCACTCTATAATTCTTAGTCTCTTTTTCGATAGACGTACTTATAACGTCGCGCCCTTATTATATCTGTGTGACTGTCTGCATTACGTCACTTCCTTGAGGGTGTGTTTGAATCCCTTAAACTCGAAGTACCCAACCGATATTTTTTCAAACTATAAATGCGTATTACTTAGGTTTAAGGTAGTGTTATGCACATTAAAAATTTAAACATTTTTTTTATCTGCTGGGGCCCGCATTAGATGAAAAAGTTTTTTTTTTATCTTAGGACTTTTTGTAGCCGTTACGTCTAGCCGATTTTCGCTAAATTTCAAGGCATATTATGGTCATAAAAAGAAAATCATCTTGATCCCCTAGGGCCCGCATTAGGTGAAAACCTGCCTTTTTCCCATCAGAGTATTCCAAAATACTTTATATGGTGCAACGCTGGGTACCACTGCTAGTATATTATAGATTTCATGAAACTCGTTTATTTAAAAACGTTTTTTTTTTAAATCTTTTTTACCATAATGACATTTTGACTGTAGATGTGATAAGTTGAGCTAGATTGCCAGCGTCGAAATAGTTGCGCTTTAGTTAGGATGTAGGTGTTGTAAGGGCCGGATGTGAGCCTTGGGTGTAGTGTATTTTCACACATACGTAGATATATACATACATGTATATATATCTAAACACGTGTATGAAAGTATGTACACGACTTTATGTATGTAACCCTGTAACATTGAGCTTTCCGATAACCCTTTGTAAATATGCAATGTCGGTTTGATAAGCACGACAAAGAATTGAAGATACTAGGCAGATTAACATGTTAGTTGAACGACCGTTGACTTGAATTGCGCGTGAAAATACGTGGGTGAAGTTGGGGCTGATGATTTTAAGTTTGTTTTTGTCTTGTTGAATAATCATGGCGTGCTACTTTGTAGTACTTGTATTGCAGGCCGTTGTTCCGGTGGTTAAGGTAAGTGGCGATGTTATTACTGTTTGGGCATCTTAAGTTTTCGTCTAGTTGGTTTGGGGTGGCGGTCGAATTGGTTTCAGATTAACGGTCTGTGTGTGGTTTACAGTTGTGATCAGTTTGTGTAAGAAGCGAGAAGAATTCCGTGATATATATTTATATTTTTAGAAAGGGAGAAACTATCTTAACTCGTTTCTACAAATAAAATCGTTAATTGCGAGATAGATTTTATAAACGGGAGGGTTTTTGAGATAGGACAGTTAATAATTAAGTTATCTCTGTTATCAGTTTGACGCATTTCTATTTCGAACTATAGACATATATATGTAAAATTATCCCAGACAATTAGACATTTAATTTCCGCAAAATATATAATTACACGGGAGAGAATGTACTATATAATCAATTGATTTCTCTCCCTTTAGTGCACTTTATATTTCTAAAGGGAGAGAAGTTTATTTAACAATATCTGTTATCTCCCTTTGACAGACTTTAATAATTATAATTTTTTAGAAAAATATATTTTATTCTGGAAAAAGGTATTAGTAATAGTTTAATTTAAAAAAATAGTTGTCTCCCCTTGCTACACTTTGACTATAATGTAATACATTATGTTGTGACATTACTGCTGTTTTTATCAAGTAATTCTAACGCCCGGAATTTATAATTTAGTTATTAACTTAATATTAGCTCCCGAGAATCAACTTAAATAAGTTGTTTCCCCTTATTTGACTCAGCTTATTTTTATCTGGTCTTAACATAAGCTATCGCCATTTTTATAGTGCAGGAATTAGTTACATTTAAATAAATTAAGTGTAGAAACCTAGAAATTGTAAGGTTAATAAAATTTGCAAACAAATTTTAATTAATAAATTTGTCCACTGTTTTCCATTTCAAATAATGTTATCTGTCGAACTTAATTAATTGCGAGAGACCCTTTT
>CAXHJY010001030.1:5000-7500 GCA_964016885.1 Eledone cirrhosa
GTTAGGGTGTTTGGAAGGGAAGTCTATAGTTACAGTTATACTCTGGTGTATGGAATTAGCTATCTGCTGGATGCTTTCCATCGTGCTACGTTCTAAATCAAACTTGTTAGTGCTCTCTAGTGGGGGTGTTCTTATAACTATATTGATATCGTCTACATAACGAGAGTACATGATGAGGTCTATGGAGCTTTCATTAAGGAGATCTTTAAGTCTCCTTTCCCACCATACCATGAAAAGGTTGGCAACATCGCCAGCTATGCTGACGCCGATGGCTGCTCCCTCATTTTGGGTGTAGATTTTCTCATTGAACTTAAATATGTGGCCCTTTAGGGTAGTTTTGATACTAGCCCCTATTGCATGTGCGACCATTTTTCTTACCTGATCAGTGTTTTGGGGGGTCCGTATAGCTTTGGTCCACCCAATCCACCTTCCTATGGGAGTCTTTTTAGCCATTGAGGTTATGGTGGGGGGTCTACCTCTTATAGGTCTACTAGGGCAGAAACATCTAAGGTCATGGCTGTCTAGGTAGTCAGTGTCGTAGGTAAGTCTAAGTAGGAGGCCCAGTTCGTCTGTGTCGACGTCGCAGAACTCCACCTCACTCTCAATGATCATCTCCACACATCTTTTCACAGCAAAATCAATGTTAATGGATGGGTACAGTGACACCACATCCATGCTGCCTATTATGCAGTTGGATAGGCTCCTGTTTTTGTTGCACTCACTGATTCTGCTGAGGAGGTCCTCTGTACTTTCACATACATCTGGGGACATCTTGATTATGGGGCGTATAACCATTGAGAGGAAGTAGGAGATCCTGTAGTTGCTAGCTATATTAGCTCCGCATACAGGTCTTGTTGGTGGTCCTATTGTCGGGTCGTCGACTGTCTTGTGGTCTTTGCGGAGCCCATACAAGGGTGGTATGCCATTGTTAGACGCCTGAAGTTGTTGGCAGTGCGTCTGCTTGGCTTTAGGATGTCAGTCCACATCATCATGTGAGCGTTGAGGATTTTTTCTCTCCCATCGTGTGTTAGTTGTGCAACTTCGCTCGTGTTGGTGATGTGGGGTTGCATTGCCTCGATGTAGTTCGGCATGCTATCTATTGACATCCTACCAGACTTATCTGTGGGTAGACACACTACCTCACCATCCCTTGTGCGCTGCTTGAGGCTAACCAAGCCTTCTACAGGTTTTATCCCAAGTTGTTGGGCCTCTGGTCTGCTCTGTCTCATAGTGTACCTGTCTACTACTTGTCTAATCTTATTTCTAGCTATGGTGAACTGTGCCTCCGTCTCGTCCGTCTCGTCATCTATTTGTTGTGGTATGCATACCACAACAAATAGATGACGAGACGGAGGCACAGTTCACCATAGCTAGAAATAAGATTAGACAAGTAGTAGACAGGTACACTATGAGACAGAGCAGACCAGAGGCCCAACAACTTGGGATAAAACCTGTAGAAGGCTTGGTTAGCCTCAAGCAGCGCACAAGGGATGGTGAGGTAGTGTGTCTACCCACAGATAAGTCTGGTAGGATGTCAATAGATAGCATGCCGAACTACATCGAGGCAATGCAACCCCACATCACCAACACGAGCGAAGTTGCACAACTAACACACGATGGGAGAGAAAAAATCCTCAACGCTCACATGATGATGTGGACTGACATCCTAAAGCCAAGCAGACGCACTGCCAACAACTTCCAGGCGTCTAACAATGGCATACCACCCTTGTATGGGCTCCGCAAAGACCACAAGACAGTCGACGACCCGACAATAGGACCACCAACAAGACCTGTATGCGGAGCTAATATAGCTAGCAACTACAGGATCTCCTACTTCCTCTCAATGGTTATACGCCCCATAATCAAGATGTCCCCAGATGTATGTGAAAGTACAGAGGACCTCCTCAGCAGAATCAGTGAGTGCAACAAAAACAGGAGCCTATCCAACTGCATAATAGGCAGCATGGATGTGGTGTCACTGTACCCATCCATTAACATTGATTTTGCTGTGAAAAGATGTGTGGAGATGATCATTGAGAGTGAGGTGGAGTTCTGCGACGTCGACACAGACGAACTGGGCCTCCTACTTAGACTTACCTACGACACTGACTACCTAGACAGCCATGACCTTAGATGTTTCTGCCCTAGTAGACCTATAAGAGGTAGACCCCCCACCATAACCTCAATGGCTAAAAAGACTCC
This sequence comes from Eledone cirrhosa, assembly GCA_964016885.1. Taxonomy (NCBI): domain Eukaryota; kingdom Metazoa; phylum Mollusca; class Cephalopoda; order Octopoda; family Eledonidae; genus Eledone; species Eledone cirrhosa. The sequence continues at coordinate 7,203 of CAXHJY010001030.1, forward strand.
CATAGGAAGGTGGATTGGGTGGACCAAAGCTATACGGACCCCCCAAAACACTGATCAGGTAAGAAAAATGGTCGCACATGCAATAGGGGCTAGTATCAAAACTACCCTAAAGGGCCACATATTTAAGTTCAATGAGAAAATCTACACCCAAAATGAGGGAGCAGCCATCGGCGTCAGCATAGCTGGCGATGTTGCCAACCTTTTCATGGTATGGTGGGAAAGGAGACTTAAAGATCTCCTTAATGAAAGCTCCATAGACCTCATCATGTACTCTCGTTATGTAGACGATATCAATATA
>CAXHJY010001030.1:12500-15000 GCA_964016885.1 Eledone cirrhosa
TAATCATATGTTAACAAAACCAAAGATAGTCAACATATTGACTTCTAAGGTGTAAATTAGTTAGGTTTATAATATTTGAAGCAGAATTTTGAAGTTAAACAGTAGTAGATTATTAATTACAGTATAACTAAATTAAAGTTAATAACGTTATGGTATCAATATTAGGAAATGAATTTAGTAATAGGGAAAAAAACACAAATAAAAATAAAATAAAGTATTACATCGGTAGTAGAGTATAAAATTATATGTTAACTAAATTAAAAATTATATATTTATTTCAATAGTATATGTTAATTAGGTATACAATACATAAAGCAGATATTGTATTTCATCAATAGCATAATATAAATTATATGCAAATAGAAATCAAAATTAATACGCATACATATACATATACATACACACACACATATACATATATATACACACATATATATATATATATATATATATATATATACACATATATACATACATACATATATACATACACACACACGCATACACATACACATATACATATACATATCTTTTTCAAGAAATTGCATAGAATATATTAACTAGGTATATATCCAAAACACATCCCATTCTATGATTACATGACATTCTGCAATTCGTCTGTATAAGGATACTAATTTTAAGCAAATTAAAATTAAAATTTTTAGGTTGATTAAAACTAAAACCAAATAATAAATAAATATATTTCTAAAATGTATATTAATTAGGTCTATAATACTAAAAATTATTTCTCTGTCATTGGATACACGATATTATTTTGTTATATTTTATCTGTAAAAGAATTATAATAAAAGGTTTAAATAAGATAGAATTAATCTATAAATTAAATTACTAAGTATATATTAGTAATATTTAAAGGTTTTTCACAATTTATGATTACATAATATTTTATATTCTCATCTGTAATAAAATATTAATTAAATTAAATTTATAGGTTAACTAACATTTAAATTAAATTAATTTCTAAAATAATGTTATTAATTAGGTTTATAATATTTAAATGTTTTTTTTAGTTTATGATTACACGATATAATTAATTCCTGTCTTTTATTTAATAAGATATCCCTAGACTTCATTATTTCAAATAGTTCTTGGGAACATAATCTACATTCATTTCTATTATTTTGATAAGGGGTGGCTCTTTTGAGCACACTCCAGGTCAAATCATATTTTATATTCTTATTTTTATAACTATTGATTTTTTCTGCTAGAGATGTTGTATTAGCCAGTGCGGCATTTTTAAAACTATGCTTGTGGGTATTAAACCTTGTCTTAAAATTGTTAGAGGTAGCTCCTATATATGAGCAAATAGAATCTTTAGTTTTAACATTACATTTATAGACTATGTTGTTAACAAGACAATTCCCTTTTAATGGGCAGTTTGCTTTGTTTCTACAGTTACATCCTTTCGTTAATTCTGTATTTGAGGAGATATTATGGTTAATTTGATGTACTGGTGGTATACTTATGGTTTTCTTACATTTATATGCATTGATATTACTATGGGTTCAAGCGATTCCGCCCAAATTACTGATCTTGTGGGCCTCTTTCTCCTTTTCAACATAAATGCCTCTTTTCCCCACCTCAAAGGTGGTTTATATCGTGATGACTGTCTTCTTCTTTCTAACAACCTTAGCCTTTCAGAAATCGAAAAAAACAAAAAACATATTAGAACTTTCCTTAAAGACTATTATAATCTTAATATTACTTTTGAAAAAACAAGTAAAGTAGTAAATTTCCTAGATATAACTTTAGATTTAGCTACGGGTATCTACCAACCTTACCATAAACCTAACCAAAACTTACATTACATACACTCACAATCTAATCACCCTAAATCTATCCTTAAAAACCTTGCATATAATATATCACTTAGAATTTCTAACCTTTCTTCTAACCAAGATGTATTTGATAAAAATGCGACCTTCTATAACGAAGCTCTAGATAGAAGTGGCCACAAAAATAGATTAGAGTATATACCTTCTACTAAAAATACTGAAAGCATACAACATAATATTACCAACAAACACCAAATGAAAAGTACACACCTAAATGCCACCCATACTATACCCCAAAATACTAAATCTTCTAATATAAAGTATAGTAACTCTCAAAAAACTACTCATCATACAACTATAATAAATATTAATAATAAAACTCCTAATAAAAAAGATAAAATACCTATATCTACAAATATAACTAAAAATAGTTGTGGTGAGATCATTAACATTAATCCTCCTAGTAAAAATCACGATACAACCTATAAAAATAATAAAAATAATAAACAACATAGAAACCGTAATAGACGGGTTACTTGGTATAATGCTCCTTTTAATTTACAAGTTAAGGATAATATTGCTAAAAAATTTTTTTATATCCTTGAGAAAAACTTCCCGCCAAACCACAAATACCATCAAATCTTAAATAGGTCTACAGTTAAATTCTCATACTCTACAACAAATAACATAAAACAAAATATAAG
>CAXHJY010001031.1:0-56496 GCA_964016885.1 Eledone cirrhosa
TCCCCTTGGACGGCTGGAAATTATCTCCCCTTGGACAGCTGGAAATTATCTGCCCTTGATTTTGTTTTTACAAATTATCTCCCCCTGATTTTTTTTACAAATTATCTCCACCTGATTTTTTAAAAAATTATCTCCCCTTGGACGGCTGGAAATTATCTCCCCTTGGCTCGAAATTATCTCCCCTTGGACGGCTAGAAATTATCTCTCTTTGGACGGCTGGAAATTATCTCCCTTTGATTTTTTTTACAAATTATCTCCCCCTGATTTTTTTTACAAATCTCCCCCTGATTTTTTAAAAAAAATTATCTCCCCTTCGCTGGCTGGAAATTATCTCCCCTTGGACACTGGAAATTATAGCCCCTTGGAGGGCTGGAAATTATCTTCCCTTGGACGGCTGGAAATTATCTCTGCTTGATTTTTTTTACAAATTATCTCCCCCTGATTTTTTTTTACAAATTATCCCCCCCGATTTTTTTTACAAATTATCTCCCCCTGATTTTTTTTACAAATTATCTCCCCTTGGACGGCTGGAAATTATCTCCCCTTGGACGGCTGGAAATTATCTCCCCTTGGACGGCTAGAAATTACCTCTCCTTGGACAACTGAAAATTATCTCCCCTTGGACGGCTGCAAATAATCTCCCCTTGATTTTTTTTACAAATTATCTCCGCCTGATTTTTTTTACAAATTATCTCCCCCTGATTTTTTTTACAAATTATCTACGCCTAATTTTTTTTACAAATTATCTCCCCCTGATTTTTTTTTACAAATTATCTCCCCCTGATTTTTTTTTACAAATTATCTCCCCCTGATTTTTTTACAAATTATCTCCCCCCTGATTTTTTTTACAATCTCCGCCTGATTTTTTTAAAAATTATCTTCCCTTGGCTGGCGGGAAATTATCTCCCCTTGGACGGCTGGAAATTATATCCCCTTGGAAGGATGGAAATTATCTCCCCTTGGACGGCTGGAAATTATCTCCCCTTGGACGGCTGGAAATTATCTCCCCTTGGACAGCTGGAAATTATCTGCACTTGATTTTGTTTTTACAAATTATCTCCCCCTGATTTTTTTTACAAATTATCTCCACCTGATTTTTTAAAAAATTATCTCCCCTAGGACGGCTGGAAATTATCTCCCCTTGATTTTTTTACAAATTATCTCCCCCTGATTTTTTTTACAAATTATCTCCCCCTGATTTTTTTTTTACAAATTATCTCCCCCTGATTTTTTTACAAATTATCTCCCCCTGATTTTTTTTACAAATTATCTCCGCCTGATTTTTTTAAATATTATCTTCCCTTGGCTGGCGGGAAATTATCTCCCCTTGGACGGCTGAAAATTATCTCCCCTTGGACGGCTGGAAATTATCTCCCCTTGATTTTTTTTACAAATTATCTCCCCCTGATTTTTTTTTACAAATTATCTCCCCCTGATTTTTTTTTACAAATTATCTGCCCCTGATTTTTTTTACAAATTATCTCCCCCTGATTTTTTTACAAATTATCTCCCCTTGGCTGGCTGGAAATTATCTCCCCTTGGAGGCTGGAATTTATCTCCCCTTGGACGGCTAGAAATTACCTCTCCTTGGACGGCTGGAAAATATTTCTCCTTGGACGGCTGGATATTATCTACCCTTGGACGGGTGGAAATTATCTCCCCTTGGACGGCTGGAAATTATCTCCCCTTCGACGGCTAGATATTACCTCCCCTTGGACGGCTGGAAATTATCTCCCCTTGATTTTTTTTTACAAATTATCTCCCCCTGATTTTTTTTACAAATTATCTCCACCTGATTTTTTTACAAATTATCTCCCCCTGATTTTTTTTACAAATTATCTCCGCCTAATTTTTTTAAATATTATCTTCCCTTGGCTGGCGGGAAATTATCTCCCCTTGGACGGCTGAAAATTATCTCCCCTTGGACGGCTGGAAATTATCTCCCCTTGATTTTTTTTACAAATTATCTCCCCCTGATTATTTTTTACAAATTATCTTTCCCTGATTTTTTTTTACAAATTATCTCCCCCTGATTTTTTTTACAAATTATCTCCCCCTGATTTTTTTACAAATTATCTCCCCTTGGCTGGCTGGAAATTATCTCCCCTTGGAGGCTGGAATTTATCTCCCCTTGGACGGCTGGAAATTATCTCTCCTTGGACGGCTAGAAATTACCTCTCCTTGGACGGCTGGAAAATATGTCTCGTTGGACGGCTGGAAATTATCTCCCCTTGGACGGCTGGAAATTATCTCCCCTTGGACGGCTGGAAATTATCTCTCCTTGGACGGCTAGAAATTACCTCTCCTTGGACGGCTGAAAATTATCTCTCCTTGGACGGCTGGAAATTATCTCCCCTTGGACGGCTAGATATTACCTCCCCTTGGACGTCTGGAAATTATCTCCCCTTGATTTTTTTTACAAATTATCTCCCCCTGATTTTTTTTACAAATTATCTCCACCTGATTTTTTTACAAATTATCTCCCCCTGATTTTTTTTACAAATTATCTCCGCCTAATTTTTTTAAATATTATCTTCCCTTGGCTGGCGGGAAATTATCTCCCCTTGGACGGCTGAAAATTATCTCCCCTTGGACGGCTGGAAATTATCTCCCCTTGATTTTTTTTACAAATTATCTCCCCCTGATTTTTTTTTACAAATTATCTCCCCCTGATTTTTTTTTACAAATTATCTCCCCCTGATTTTTTTTACAAATTATCTCCCCTTGGCTGGCTGGAAATTATCTCCCCTTGGAGGCTGGAATTTATCTCCCCTTGGACGGCTAGAAATTACCTCTCCTTGGACGGCTGGAAAATATGTCCTTGGACGGCTGGATATTATCTACCCTTGGACGGCCGGAAATTATCTCCCCTTGGACGGCTGGAAATTATCTCCCCTTGGACGGCTAGATATTACCTCCCCTTGGACGGCTGGAAATTATCTCCCCTTGATTTTTTTACAAATTATCTCCCCCTGATTTTTTTACAAATCTCCTAATGATTTTTTAAAAAAAATTATCTCCCCTTCGCTGGCTGGAAATTATCTCCCCTTGGACGCTGGAAATTATAGCCCCTTGGAGGGCTGGAAATTATCTTCCCTTGGACGGCTGGAAATTATCTCCCCTTGATTTTTTTTACAAATTATCTACCCCTGATTTTTTTACAAATTATCTCCCCCTGATTTTTTTACAAATTATCTCCCCCTGATTTTTTTTTACAAATTATCTCCGCCTAATTTTTTTAAATATTATCTTCCCTTGGCTGGCGGGAAATTATCTCCCCTTGGACGGCTGAAAATTATCTCCCCTTGGACGGCTGGAAATTATATCCCCTTGATTTTTTTTACAAATTATCTCCCCCTGATTATTTTTTACAAATTATCTTTCCCTGATTTTTTTTTACAAATTATCTCCCCCTGATTTTTTTACAAATTATCTCCCCTTGGCTGGCTGGAAATTATCTCCCCTTGGAGGCTGGAATTTATCTCCCCTTGTACGGCTAGAAATTACCTCTCCTTGGACGGCTGGAAAATATGTCTCCTTGGACGGCTGGAAATTATCTCCCCTTGGACGGCTGGAAATTATCTCCCCTTGGACGGCTGGAAATTATCTCTCCTCGGACGGCTAGAAATTACCTCTCCTTGGACGGCTGAAAATTATCTCCCCTTGGACGGCTGGAAATTATCTCCCCTTGATTTTTTTTACAAATTATCTCCCCCTGATTTTTTTTTACAAATTATCTCCCCCTGATTTTTTTTACAAATTATCTCCCCCTGATATTTTTTACAAATTATCTCCCCTTGGCTGGCTGGAAATTATCTCCCCTTGGAGGCTGGAATTTATCTCCCCTTGGACGGCTAGAAATTACCTCGCCTTGGACGGCTGGATAATATGTCTCCTTGGACGGCTGGAAATTATCTCCCCTTGGACGGCTGGAAATTATCTCCCCTTGGACGGCTGGAAATTATCTCCCCTTGGACGGCTAGATATTACCTCCCCTTGGACGGCTGGAAAGTATCTCCCCTTGATTTTTTTTTACAAATTATCTCCCCCTGATTTTTTTTTACAAATTATCTCCCCCTGATTTTTTTTTACGAATTATCTCCCCCTGATTTTTTTTTACAAATTATCTCCGCCTGATTTTTTTTTTAAAATTATCTCCCCTTGGACGGCTGGAAATTATCTCCCCTTGGACGGCTGGAAATTATCTCCCCTTGGACGGCTAGAAATTACCTCTCCTTGGACGGCTGAAAATTATCTCCCCTTGGACGGCTGCAAATTATCTCCCCTTGATTTTTTTAACAAATTATCTCCCCCTGATTTTTTCTTACAAATTATCTCCCCCTGATTTTTTTTTACAAATTATCTACGCCTAATTTTTTTTACAAATTATCTCCTCCTGATTTTTTTTTACAAATTATCTCCCCCTGATTTTTTTTTACAAATTATCTCCCCCTGATTTTTTTTTACAAATTATCTCCCCCTGATTTTTTTACAAATTATGTCCCCCCTGATATTTATTACAATCTCCGCCTGATTTTTTTAAAAATTATCTTCCCTTGGCTGGCGGGAAATTATCTCCCCTTGGACGGCTGGAAATTATATCCCCTTGGAAGGATGGAAATTATCTCCCCTTGGACGGCTGGAAATTATCTCCCCTTGGACGGCTGGAAATTATCTCCCCTTGGACAGCTGGAAATTATCTGCCCTTGATTTTGTTTTTACAAATTATCTCCCCCTGATTTTTTTTACAAATTTTCTCCACCTGATTTTTTAAAAAATTATCTTCCCTTGGACGGCTGGAAATTATCTCCCCTTGGCTCGAAATTATCTCCCCTTGGACGGCTAGAAATTATCTCTCTTTGGACGGCTGGAAATTATCTCCCTTTGATTTTTTTTACAAATTATCTCCCCCTGATTTTTTTTACAAATCTCCCCCTGATTTTTTAAAAAAAATTATCTCCCCTTCGCTGGCTGGAAATTATCTCCCCTTGGACACTGGAAATTATAGCCCCTTGGAGGGCTGGAAATTATCTTCCCTTGGACGGCTGGAAATTATCTCTGCTTGATTTTTTTTACAAATTATCTCCCCCTGATTTTTTTTTACAAATTATCCCCCCCGATTTTTTTTTACAAATTATCTCCCCCTGATTTTTTTTACAAATTATCTCCCCTTGGACGGCTGGAAATTATCTCCCCTTGGACGGCTGGAAATTATCTCCCCTTGGACGGCTAGAAATTACCTCTCCTTGGACAACTGATAATTATCTCCCCTTGGACGGCTGCAAATTATCTCCCCTTGATTTTTTTTACAAATTATCTCCGCCTGATTTTTTTTTAAAAATTATCTCCCCTTGGACGGCTAGAAATTACCTCTCCTTGGACGGCTGGAAAATATTTCTCCTTGGACGGCTGGATATTATCTACCCTTGGACGGGTGGAAATTATCTCCCCTTGGACGGCTGGAAATTATCTCCCCTTGGACGGCTAGATATTACCTCCCCTTGGACGGCTGGAAATTATCTCCCCTTGATTTTTTTTACAAATTATCTCCCCCTGATTTTTTTTACAAATTATCTCCACCTGATTTTTTTACAAATTATCTCCCCCTGATTTTTTTTACAAATTATCTCCGCCTAATTTTTTTAAATATTATCTTCCCTTGGCTGGCGGGAAATTATCTCCCCTTGGACGGCTGAAAATTATCTCCCCTTGGACGGCTGGAAATTATCTCCCCTTGATTTTTTTTACAAATTATCTCCCCCTGATTATTTTTTACAAATTATCTTTCCCTGATTTTTTTTTTAAAAATTATCTACCCCTGATTTTTTTTACAAATTATCTCCCCCTGATTTTTTTACAAATTATCTCCCCTTGGCTGGCTGGAAATTATCTCCCCTTGGAGGCTGGAATTTATCTCCCCTTGGACGGCTGGAAATTATCTCTCCTTGGACGGCTAGAAATTACCTCTCCTTGGACGGCTGGAAAATATGTCTCGTTGGACGGCTGGAAATTATCTCCCCTTGGACGGCTGGAAATTATCTCCCCTTGGACGGCTAGAAATTACCTCTCCTTGGACGGCTGAAAATTATCTCTCCTTGGACGGCTGGAAATTATCTCCCCTTGATTTTTTTTACAAATTATCTCCCCCTGATTTTTTTTACAAATTATCTCCACCTGATTTTTTTACAAATTATCACCCCCTGATTTTTTTTACAAATTATCTCCGCCTAATTTTTTTAAATATTATCTTCCCTTGGCTGGCGGGAAATTATCTCCCCTTGGACGGCTGAAAATTATCTCCCCTTGGAGGGCTGGAAATTATCTCCCCTTGATTTTTTTTACAAATTATCTCCCCCTGATTTTTTTTTACAAATTATCTCCCCCTGATTTTTTTTTACAAATTATCTCCCCCTGATTTTTTTTTACAAATTATCTCCCCTTGGCTGGCTGGAAACTATCTCCCCTTGGAGGCTGGAATTTATCTCCCCTTGGACGGCTAGAAATTACCTCTCCTTGGACGGCTGGAAAATATGTCCTTGGACGGCTGGATATTATCTACCCTTGGACGGCTGGAAATTATCTCCCCTTGGACGGCTGGAAATTATCTCCCCTTGGACGGCTAGATATTACCTCCCCTTGGACGGCTGGAAATTATCTCCCCTTGATTTTTTTTACAAATTATCTCCCCCTGATGTTTTTTACAAATGTCCTAATGATTTTTAAAAAAAAATTATCTCCCCTTCGCTGGCTGGAAATTATCTCCCCTTGGACGCTGGAAATTATAGCCCCTTGGAGGGCTGGAAATTATCTTCCCTTGGACGGCTGGAAATTATCTCCCCTTGATTTTTTTTACAAATTATCTACCCCTGATTTTTTTACAAATTATCTCCCCCTGATTTTTTTACAAATTATCTCCCCCTGATTTTTTTTACAAATTATCTCCGCCTAATTTTTTTAAATATTATCTTCCCTTGGCAGGCGGGAAATTATCTCCCCTTGGACGGCTGAAAATTATCTCCCCTTGGACGGCTGGAAATTATCTCCCCTTGATTTTTTTACAAATTATCTCCCCCTGATTATTTTTTACAAATTATCTCCCCCTGATTTTTTTTTACAAATTATCTCCCCTTGATTTTTTTTACAAATTATCTCCCCCTGATTATTTTTTACAAATTATCTTTCCCTGATTTTTTTTTACAAATTATCTCCCCCTGATTTTTTTTAAAAATTATCTCCCCCAGATTTTTTTACAAATTATCTCCCCTTGGCTGGCTGGAAATTATCTCCCCTTGGAGGCTGGAATTTATCTCCCCTTGGACGGCTGGAAATTATCTCTCCTTGGACGGCTAGAAATTACCTCTCCTTGGACGGCTGGAAAATATGTCTCGTTGGACGGCTGGAAATTATCTCCCCTTGGACGGCTGGAAATTATCTCCCCTTGGACGGCTGGAAATTATCTCTCCTTGGACGGCTAGAAATTACCTCTCCTTGGACGGCTGAAAATTATCTCTCCTTGGACGGCTGGAAATTATCTCCCCTTGATTTTTGTTACAAATTATCTCTCCCTGATTTTTTTGTACAAATTATCTCCCCCTGATTTTTTTTTACAAATTATCTCCCCCTGATTTTTTTTTACAAATTATCTCCCCCTGATTTTTATTTACAAATTATCTCCCCCTGATATTTTTTACAAATTATCTCCCCCTGATTTTTTTACAAATTATCTCCCCTTGGCTGGCTGGAAATTATCTCCCCTTGGAGGCTGGAATTTATCTCCCCTTGGACGGCTAGAAATTACCTCTCCTTGGACGGCTGAAAATTATCTCCCCTTGGACGGCTGGAAATTATCTCCCCTTGATTTTTTTTACAAATTATCTCCCCCTGATTTTTTTTTACAAATTATCTCCCCCTGATTTTTATTTACAAATTATCTCCCCCTGATATTTTTTACAAATTATCTCCCCCTGATTTTTTTACAAATTATCTCCCCTTGGCTGGCTGGAAATTATCTCCCCTTGGAGGCTGGAATTTATCTCCCCTTGGACGGCTAGAAATTACCTCGCCTTGGACTGCTGGATAATATGTCTCCTTGGACGGCTGGAAATTATCTCCCCTTGGACGGCTGGAAATTATCTCCCCTTCGACGGCTGGAAATTATCTCCCCTTGGACGGCTAGATATTACCACCCTTGGACGGCTGGAAATTATCTCCCCTTGATTTTTTTTTACAAATTATCTCCCCCTGATTTTTTTTTACAAATTATCTCCCCCTGATTTTTTTTTACGAATTATCTCCCCCTGATTTTTTTTACAAATTATCTCCGCCTGATTTTTTTTTTAAAATTATCTCCCCTTGGACGGCTGGAAATTATCTCCCCTTGGACGGCTGGAAATTATCTCCCCTTGGACGGCTAGAAATTACCTCTCCTTGGACGGCTGAAAATTATCTCCCCTTGGACGGCTGCAAATTATCTCCCCTTGATTTTTTTAACAAATTATCTCCCCCTGATTTTTTCTTACAAATTATCTCCCCCTGATTTTTTTTTACAAATTATCTACGCCTAATTTTTTTTACAAATTATCTCCCCCTGATTTTTTTTTACAAATTATCTCCCCCTGATTTTTTTTACAAATTATCTCCCCTTGGACGGCTGGAAATTATCTCCCCTTGGACGGCTGGAAATTATCTCCCCTTGGACGGCTAGAAATTACCTCTCCTTGGACAACTGAAAATTATCTCCCCTTGGACGGCTGCAAATAATCTCCCCTTGATTTTTTTTACAAATTATCTCCGCCTGATTTTTTTTACAAATTATCTCCCCCTGATTTTTTTTACAAATTATCTACGCCTAATTTTTTTTACAAATTATCTCCCCCTGATTTTTTTTTACAAATTATCTCCCCCTGATTTTTTTTTACAAATTATCTCCCCCTGATTTTTTTACAAATTATCTCCCCCCTGATTTTTTTTACAATCTCCGCCTGATTTTTTTAAAAATTATCTTCCCTTGGCTGGCGGGAAATTATCTCCCCTTGGACGGCTGGAAATTATATCCCCTTGGAAGGATGGAAATTATCTCCCCTTGGACGGCTGGAAATTATCTCCCCTTGGACGGCTGGAAATTATCTCCCCTTGGACAGCTGGAAATTATCTGCACTTGATTTTGTTTTTACAAATTATCTCCCCCTGATTTTTTTTACAAATTATCTCCACCTGATTTTTTAAAAAATTATCTCCCCTAGGACGGCTGGAAATTATCTCCCCTTGATTTTTTTACAAATTATCTCCCCCTGATTTTTTTTACAAATTATCTCCCCCTGATTTTTTTTTTACAAATTATCTCCCCCTGATTTTTTTACAAATTATCTCCCCCTGATTTTTTTTACAAATTATCTCCGCCTGATTTTTTTAAATATTATCTTCCCTTGGCTGGCGGGAAATTATCTCCCCTTGGACGGCTGAAAATTATCTCCCCTTGGACGGCTGGAAATTATCTCCCCTTGATTTTTTTTACAAATTATCTCCCCCTGATTTTTTTTTACAAATTATCTCCCCCTGATTTTTTTTTACAAATTATCTGCCCCTGATTTTTTTTACAAATTATCTCCCCCTGATTTTTTTACAAATTATCTCCCCTTGGCTGGCTGGAAATTATCTCCCCTTGGAGGCTGGAATTTATCTCCCCTTGGACGGCTAGAAATTACCTCTCCTTGGACGGCTGGAAAATATTTCTCCTTGGACGGCTGGATATTATCTACCCTTGGACGGGTGGAAATTATCTCCCCTTGGACGGCTGGAAATTATCTCCCCTTCGACGGCTAGATATTACCTCCCCTTGGACGGCTGGAAATTATCTCCCCTTGATTTTTTTTTACAAATTATCTCCCCCTGATTTTTTTTACAAATTATCTCCACCTGATTTTTTTACAAATTATCTCCCCCTGATTTTTTTTACAAATTATCTCCGCCTAATTTTTTTAAATATTATCTTCCCTTGGCTGGCGGGAAATTATCTCCCCTTGGACGGCTGAAAATTATCTCCCCTTGGACGGCTGGAAATTATCTCCCCTTGATTTTTTTTACAAATTATCTCCCCCTGATTATTTTTTACAAATTATCTTTCCCTGATTTTTTTTTACAAATTATCTCCCCCTGATTTTTTTTACAAATTATCTCCCCCTGATTTTTTTACAAATTATCTCCCCTTGGCTGGCTGGAAATTATCTCCCCTTGGAGGCTGGAATTTATCTCCCCTTGGACGGCTGGAAATTATCTCTCCTTGGACGGCTAGAAATTACCTCTCCTTGGACGGCTGGAAAATATGTCTCGTTGGACGGCTGGAAATTATCTCCCCTTGGACGGCTGGAAATTATCTCCCCTTGGACGGCTGGAAATTATCTCTCCTTGGACGGCTAGAAATTACCTCTCCTTGGACGGCTGAAAATTATCTCTCCTTGGACGGCTGGAAATTATCTCCCCTTGGACGGCTAGATATTACCTCCCCTTGGACGTCTGGAAATTATCTCCCCTTGATTTTTTTTACAAATTATCTCCCCCTGATTTTTTTTACAAATTATCTCCACCTGATTTTTTTACAAATTATCTCCCCCTGATTTTTTTTACAAATTATCTCCGCCTAATTTTTTTAAATATTATCTTCCCTTGGCTGGCGGGAAATTATCTCCCCTTGGACGGCTGAAAATTATCTCCCCTTGGACGGCTGGAAATTATCTCCCCTTGATTTTTTTTACAAATTATCTCCCCCTGATTTTTTTTTACAAATTATCTCCCCCTGATTTTTTTTTACAAATTATCTCCCCCTGATTTTTTTTACAAATTATCTCCCCTTGGCTGGCTGGAAATTATCTCCCCTTGGAGGCTGGAATTTATCTCCCCTTGGACGGCTAGAAATTACCTCTCCTTGGACGGCTGGAAAATATGTCCTTGGACGGCTGGATATTATCTACCCTTGGACGGCCGGAAATTATCTCCCCTTGGACGGCTGGAAATTATCTCCCCTTGGACGGCTAGATATTACCTCCCCTTGGACGGCTGGAAATTATCTCCCCTTGATTTTTTTACAAATTATCTCCCCCTGATTTTTTTACAAATCTCCTAATGATTTTTTAAAAAAAATTATCTCCCCTTCGCTGGCTGGAAATTATCTCCCCTTGGACGCTGGAAATTATAGCCCCTTGGAGGGCTGGAAATTATCTTCCCTTGGACGGCTGGAAATTATCTCCCCTTGATTTTTTTTACAAATTATCTACCCCTGATTTTTTTACAAATTATCTCCCCCTGATTTTTTTACAAATTATCTCCCCCTGATTTTTTTTTACAAATTATCTCCGCCTAATTTTTTTAAATATTATCTTCCCTTGGCTGGCGGGAAATTATCTCCCCTTGGACGGCTGAAAATTATCTCCCCTTGGACGGCTGGAAATTATATCCCCTTGATTTTTTTTACAAATTATCTCCCCCTGATTATTTTTTACAAATTATCTTTCCCTGATTTTTTTTTACAAATTATCTCCCCCTGATTTTTTTACAAATTATCTCCCCTTGGCTGGCTGGAAATTATCTCCCCTTGGAGGCTGGAATTTATCTCCCCTTGTACGGCTAGAAATTACCTCTCCTTGGACGGCTGGAAAATATGTCTCCTTGGACGGCTGGAAATTATCTCCCCTTGGACGGCTGGAAATTATCTCCCCTTGGACGGCTGGAAATTATCTCTCCTCGGACGGCTAGAAATTACCTCTCCTTGGACGGCTGAAAATTATCTCCCCTTGGACGGCTGGAAATTATCTCCCCTTGATTTTTTTTACAAATTATCTCCCCCTGATTTTTTTTTACAAATTATCTCCCCCTGATTTTTTTTACAAATTATCTCCCCCTGATATTTTTTACAAATTATCTCCCCTTGGCTGGCTGGAAATTATCTCCCCTTGGAGGCTGGAATTTATCTCCCCTTGGACGGCTAGAAATTACCTCGCCTTGGACGGCTGGATAATATGTCTCCTTGGACGGCTGGAAATTATCTCCCCTTGGACGGCTGGAAATTATCTCCCCTTGGACGGCTGGAAATTATCTCCCCTTGGACGGCTAGATATTACCTCCCCTTGGACGGCTGGAAAGTATCTCCCCTTGATTTTTTTTTACAAATTATCTCCCCCTGATTTTTTTTTACAAATTATCTCCCCCTGATTTTTTTTTACGAATTATCTCCCCCTGATTTTTTTTTACAAATTATCTCCGCCTGATTTTTTTTTTAAAATTATCTCCCCTTGGACGGCTGGAAATTATCTCCCCTTGGACGGCTGGAAATTATCTCCCCTTGGACGGCTAGAAATTACCTCTCCTTGGACGGCTGAAAATTATCTCCCCTTGGACGGCTGCAAATTATCTCCCCTTGATTTTTTTAACAAATTATCTCCCCCTGATTTTTTCTTACAAATTATCTCCCCCTGATTTTTTTTTACAAATTATCTACGCCTAATTTTTTTTACAAATTATCTCCTCCTGATTTTTTTTTACAAATTATCTCCCCCTGATTTTTTTTTACAAATTATCTCCCCCTGATTTTTTTTTACAAATTATCTCCCCCTGATTTTTTTACAAATTATGTCCCCCCTGATATTTATTACAATCTCCGCCTGATTTTTTTAAAAATTATCTTCCCTTGGCTGGCGGGAAATTATCTCCCCTTGGACGGCTGGAAATTATATCCCCTTGGAAGGATGGAAATTATCTCCCCTTGGACGGCTGGAAATTATCTCCCCTTGGACGGCTGGAAATTATCTCCCCTTGGACAGCTGGAAATTATCTGCCCTTGATTTTGTTTTTACAAATTATCTCCCCCTGATTTTTTTTACAAATTTTCTCCACCTGATTTTTTAAAAAATTATCTTCCCTTGGACGGCTGGAAATTATCTCCCCTTGGCTCGAAATTATCTCCCCTTGGACGGCTAGAAATTATCTCTCTTTGGACGGCTGGAAATTATCTCCCTTTGATTTTTTTTACAAATTATCTCCCCCTGATTTTTTTTACAAATCTCCCCCTGATTTTTTAAAAAAAATTATCTCCCCTTCGCTGGCTGGAAATTATCTCCCCTTGGACACTGGAAATTATAGCCCCTTGGAGGGCTGGAAATTATCTTCCCTTGGACGGCTGGAAATTATCTCTGCTTGATTTTTTTTACAAATTATCTCCCCCTGATTTTTTTTTACAAATTATCCCCCCCGATTTTTTTTTACAAATTATCTCCCCCTGATTTTTTTTACAAATTATCTCCCCTTGGACGGCTGGAAATTATCTCCCCTTGGACGGCTGGAAATTATCTCCCCTTGGACGGCTAGAAATTACCTCTCCTTGGACAACTGATAATTATCTCCCCTTGGACGGCTGCAAATTATCTCCCCTTGATTTTTTTTACAAATTATCTCCGCCTGATTTTTTTTTAAAAATTATCTCCCCTTGGACGGCTAGAAATTACCTCTCCTTGGACGGCTGGAAAATATTTCTCCTTGGACGGCTGGATATTATCTACCCTTGGACGGGTGGAAATTATCTCCCCTTGGACGGCTGGAAATTATCTCCCCTTGGACGGCTAGATATTACCTCCCCTTGGACGGCTGGAAATTATCTCCCCTTGATTTTTTTTACAAATTATCTCCCCCTGATTTTTTTTACAAATTATCTCCACCTGATTTTTTTACAAATTATCTCCCCCTGATTTTTTTTACAAATTATCTCCGCCTAATTTTTTTAAATATTATCTTCCCTTGGCTGGCGGGAAATTATCTCCCCTTGGACGGCTGAAAATTATCTCCCCTTGGACGGCTGGAAATTATCTCCCCTTGATTTTTTTTACAAATTATCTCCCCCTGATTATTTTTTACAAATTATCTTTCCCTGATTTTTTTTTTAAAAATTATCTACCCCTGATTTTTTTTACAAATTATCTCCCCCTGATTTTTTTACAAATTATCTCCCCTTGGCTGGCTGGAAATTATCTCCCCTTGGAGGCTGGAATTTATCTCCCCTTGGACGGCTGGAAATTATCTCTCCTTGGACGGCTAGAAATTACCTCTCCTTGGACGGCTGGAAAATATGTCTCGTTGGACGGCTGGAAATTATCTCCCCTTGGACGGCTGGAAATTATCTCCCCTTGGACGGCTAGAAATTACCTCTCCTTGGACGGCTGAAAATTATCTCTCCTTGGACGGCTGGAAATTATCTCCCCTTGATTTTTTTTACAAATTATCTCCCCCTGATTTTTTTTACAAATTATCTCCACCTGATTTTTTTACAAATTATCACCCCCTGATTTTTTTTACAAATTATCTCCGCCTAATTTTTTTAAATATTATCTTCCCTTGGCTGGCGGGAAATTATCTCCCCTTGGACGGCTGAAAATTATCTCCCCTTGGAGGGCTGGAAATTATCTCCCCTTGATTTTTTTTACAAATTATCTCCCCCTGATTTTTTTTTACAAATTATCTCCCCCTGATTTTTTTTTACAAATTATCTCCCCCTGATTTTTTTTTACAAATTATCTCCCCTTGGCTGGCTGGAAACTATCTCCCCTTGGAGGCTGGAATTTATCTCCCCTTGGACGGCTAGAAATTACCTCTCCTTGGACGGCTGGAAAATATGTCCTTGGACGGCTGGATATTATCTACCCTTGGACGGCTGGAAATTATCTCCCCTTGGACGGCTGGAAATTATCTCCCCTTGGACGGCTAGATATTACCTCCCCTTGGACGGCTGGAAATTATCTCCCCTTGATTTTTTTTACAAATTATCTCCCCCTGATGTTTTTTACAAATGTCCTAATGATTTTTAAAAAAAAATTATCTCCCCTTCGCTGGCTGGAAATTATCTCCCCTTGGACGCTGGAAATTATAGCCCCTTGGAGGGCTGGAAATTATCTTCCCTTGGACGGCTGGAAATTATCTCCCCTTGATTTTTTTTACAAATTATCTACCCCTGATTTTTTTACAAATTATCTCCCCCTGATTTTTTTACAAATTATCTCCCCCTGATTTTTTTTACAAATTATCTCCGCCTAATTTTTTTAAATATTATCTTCCCTTGGCAGGCGGGAAATTATCTCCCCTTGGACGGCTGAAAATTATCTCCCCTTGGACGGCTGGAAATTATCTCCCCTTGATTTTTTTACAAATTATCTCCCCCTGATTATTTTTTACAAATTATCTCCCCCTGATTTTTTTTTACAAATTATCTCCCCTTGATTTTTTTTACAAATTATCTCCCCCTGATTATTTTTTACAAATTATCTTTCCCTGATTTTTTTTTACAAATTATCTCCCCCTGATTTTTTTTAAAAATTATCTCCCCCAGATTTTTTTACAAATTATCTCCCCTTGGCTGGCTGGAAATTATCTCCCCTTGGAGGCTGGAATTTATCTCCCCTTGGACGGCTGGAAATTATCTCTCCTTGGACGGCTAGAAATTACCTCTCCTTGGACGGCTGGAAAATATGTCTCGTTGGACGGCTGGAAATTATCTCCCCTTGGACGGCTGGAAATTATCTCCCCTTGGACGGCTGGAAATTATCTCTCCTTGGACGGCTAGAAATTACCTCTCCTTGGACGGCTGAAAATTATCTCTCCTTGGACGGCTGGAAATTATCTCCCCTTGATTTTTGTTACAAATTATCTCTCCCTGATTTTTTTGTACAAATTATCTCCCCCTGATTTTTTTTTACAAATTATCTCCCCCTGATTTTTTTTTACAAATTATCTCCCCCTGATTTTTATTTACAAATTATCTCCCCCTGATATTTTTTACAAATTATCTCCCCCTGATTTTTTTACAAATTATCTCCCCTTGGCTGGCTGGAAATTATCTCCCCTTGGAGGCTGGAATTTATCTCCCCTTGGACGGCTAGAAATTACCTCTCCTTGGACGGCTGAAAATTATCTCCCCTTGGACGGCTGGAAATTATCTCCCCTTGATTTTTTTTACAAATTATCTCCCCCTGATTTTTTTTTACAAATTATCTCCCCCTGATTTTTATTTACAAATTATCTCCCCCTGATATTTTTTACAAATTATCTCCCCCTGATTTTTTTACAAATTATCTCCCCTTGGCTGGCTGGAAATTATCTCCCCTTGGAGGCTGGAATTTATCTCCCCTTGGACGGCTAGAAATTACCTCGCCTTGGACTGCTGGATAATATGTCTCCTTGGACGGCTGGAAATTATCTCCCCTTGGACGGCTGGAAATTATCTCCCCTTCGACGGCTGGAAATTATCTCCCCTTGGACGGCTAGATATTACCACCCTTGGACGGCTGGAAATTATCTCCCCTTGATTTTTTTTTACAAATTATCTCCCCCTGATTTTTTTTTACAAATTATCTCCCCCTGATTTTTTTTTACGAATTATCTCCCCCTGATTTTTTTTACAAATTATCTCCGCCTGATTTTTTTTTTAAAATTATCTCCCCTTGGACGGCTGGAAATTATCTCCCCTTGGACGGCTGGAAATTATCTCCCCTTGGACGGCTAGAAATTACCTCTCCTTGGACGGCTGAAAATTATCTCCCCTTGGACGGCTGCAAATTATCTCCCCTTGATTTTTTTAACAAATTATCTCCCCCTGATTTTTTCTTACAAATTATCTCCCCCTGATTTTTTTTTACAAATTATCTACGCCTAATTTTTTTTACAAATTATCTCCCCCTGATTTTTTTTTACAAATTATCTCCCCCTGATTTTTTTTTACAAATTATCTCCCCCTGATTTTTTTTTACAAATTATCTCCCACTGATTTTTTTACAAATTATCTCCCCCCTGATTTTTATTACAATCTCCGCCTGATTTTTTTAAAAATTATCTTCCCTTGGCTGGCGGGAAATTATCTCCCCTTGGACGGCTGGAAATTATATCCTCTTGGAAGGATGGAAATTATCTCCCCTTGGACGGCTGGAAATTATCTCCCCTTGGACGGCTGGAAATTATCTCCCCTTGGACAGCTGGAAATTATCTGCCCTTGATTTTGTTTTTACAAATTATCTCCCCCTGATTTTTTTTACAAATTATCTCCACCTGATTTTTTAAAAAATTATCTCCCCTTGGACGGCTGGAAATTATCTCCCCTTGGCTCGAAATTATCTCCCCTTGGACGGCTAGAAATTATCTCTCTTTAGACGGCTGGAAATTATCTCCCTTTGATTTTTTTTACAAATTATCTCCCCCTGATTTTTTTTACAAATCTCCCCCTGATTTTTTAAAAAAAATTATCTCCCCTTCGCTGGCTGGAAATTATCTCCCCTTGGACACTGGAAATTATAGCCCCTTGGAGGGCTGGAAATTATCTTCCCTTGGACGGCTGGAAATTATCTCTGCTTGATTTTTTTTACAAATTATCTCCCCCTGATTTTTTTTTACAAATTATCCCCCCCGATTTTTTTTACAAATTATCTCCCCCTGATTTTTTTTACAAATTATCTCCCCTTGGACGGCTGGAAATTATCTCCACTTGGACGGCTGGAAATTATCTCCCCTTGGACGGCTAGAAATTACCTCTCCTTGGACAACTGAAAATTATCTCCCCTTGGACGGCTGCAAATTATCTCCCCTTGATTTTTTTTACAAATTATCTTCGCCTGATTTTTTTTTAAAAATTATCTCCCCTTGGACGGCTGGAAATTACCTCCCCTTGGACGGCTGGAAATTATCTCCCCTTGGACGGCTAGAAATTACCTCTCATTGGACGGCTGAAAATTATCTCCCCTTGGACGGCTGGAAATTTTCTCCCCTTGATTTTTTTACAAATTATCTCCCCCTGATTTTTTTTTACAAATTATCTCCCCCTGATTTTTTTTACAAATTATCTCCCCCTGATTTTTTTTACAAATTATCTCCGCCTAATTTTTTTAAATATTATCTTTCCTTGGCTGGCGGGAAATTATCTCCCCTTGGACGGCTGAAAATTATCTCCCCTTGGACGGCTGGAAATTATCTCCCCTTGATTTTTTTAAAAAATTATCTCCCCCTGATTATTTTTTACAAATTATCTCCCCCTGATTTTTTTTACAAATTATCTCCCCCTGATTTTTTTACAAATTATCTCCCCTTGGCTGGCTGGAAATTATCTCCCCTTGGAGGCTGGAATTTATCTCCCCTTGTACGGCTAGAAATTACCTCTCCTTGGACGGCTGGAAAATATGTCTCCTTGGACGGCTGGAAATTATCTCCCCTTGGACGGCTGGAAATTATCTCCCCTTGGACGGCTGGAAATTATCTCTCCTCGGACGGCTAGAAATTACCTCTCCTTGGACGGCTGAAAATTATCTCCCCTTGGACGGCTGGAAATTATCTCCCCTTGATTTTTTTTACAAATTATCTCCCCCTGATTTTTTTTTACAAATTATCTCCCCCTGATTTTTATTTACAAATTATCTCCCCCTGATTTTTTTACAAATTATCTCCCCTTGGCTGGCTGGAAATTATCTCCCCTTGGAGGCTGGAATTTATCTCCCCTTGGACGGCTAGAAATTACCTCGCCTTGGACGGCTGGATAATATGTCTCCTTGGACGGCTGGAAATTATCTCCCCTTGGACGGCTGGAAATTATCTCCCCTTGGACGGCTGGAAATTATCTCCCCTTGGACGGCTAGATATTACCTCCCCTTGGACGGCTGGAAATTATCTCCCCTTTATTTTTTTAACAAATTATCTCCCCCTGATTTTTTTTTACAAATTATCTCCCCCTGATTTTTTTTTACGAATTATCTCCCCCTGATTTTTTTTTACAAATTATCTCCGCCTGATTTTTTTTTAAAAATTATCTCCCCTTGGACGGCTGGAAATTATCTCCCCTTGGACGGCTGGAAATTATCTCCCCTTGGACGGCTAGAAATTACCTCTCCTTGGACGGCTGAAAATTATCTCCCCTTGGACGGCTGCAAATTATCTCCCCTTGATTTTTTTAACAAATTATCTCCCCCTGATTTTTTTTTACAAATTATCTACGCCTAATTTTTTTTACAAATTATCTCCCCCTGATTTTTTTTTACAAATTATCTCCCCCTGATTTTTTTTTACAAATTATCTCCCCCTGATTTTTTTTTACAAATTATCTCCCCCTGATTTTTTTACAAATTATCTCCCCCCTGATTTTTATTACAATCTCCGCCTGATTTTTTAAAAAATTATCTTCCCTTGGCTGGCGGGAAATTATGTCCCCTTGGACGGCTGGAAATTATATCCTCTTGGAAGGATGGAAATTATCTCCCCTTGGACGGCTGGAAATTATCTCCCCTTGGACGGCTGGAAATTATCTCCCCTTGGACAGCTGGAAATTATCTGCCCTTGATTTTGTTTTTACAAATTATCTCCCCCTGATTTTTTTTACAAATTATCTCCACCTGATTTTTTAAAAAATTATCTCCCCTTGGACGGCTGGAAATTATCTCCCCTTGGCTCGAAATTATCTCCCCTTGGACGGCTAGAAATTATCTCTCTTTGGACGGCTGGAAATTATCTCCCTTTGATTTTTTTTACAAATTATCTCCCCCTGATTTTTTTTACAAATCTCCCCCTGATTTTTAAAAAAAAATTATCTCCCCTTCGCTGGCTGGAAATTATCTCCCCTTGGACACTGGAAATTATAGCCCCTTGGAGGGCTGGAAATTATCTTCCCTTGGACGGCTGGAAATTATCTCTGCTTGATTTTTTTTACAAATTATCTCCCCCTGATATTTTTTTACAAATTATCCCCCCCGATTTTTTTTACAAATTATCTCTCCCTGATTTTTTTTACAAATTATCTCCCCTTGGACGGCTGGAAATTATCTCCCCTTGGACGGCTGGAAATTATCTCCCCTTGGACGGCTAGAAATTACCTCTCCTTGGACAACTGAAAATTATCTCCCCTTGGACGGCTGCAAATAATCTCCCCTTGATTTTTTTTACAAATTATCTCCGCCTGATTTTTTTTACAAATTATCTCCCCCTGATTTTTTTTTACAAATTATCTACGCCTAATTTTTTTTACAAATTATCTCCCCCTGATTTTTTTTTACAAATTATCTCCCCCTGATTTTTTTTACAAATTATCTCCCCCTGATTGTTTTTTACAAATTATCTCCCCCTGATTTTTTTACAAATTATCTCCCCCCTGATTTTTTTTACAATCTCCGCCTGATTTTTTTAAAAATTATCTTCCCTTGGCTGGCGGGAAATTATCTCCCCTTGGACGGCTGGAAATTATATCCCCTTGGAAATATGGAAATTATCTCCCCTTGGACGGCTGGAAATTATCTCCCCTTGGACGGCTGGAAATTATCTCCCCTTGGACAGCTGGAAATTATCTGCCCTTGATTTTGTTTTTACAAATTATCTCCCCCTGATTTTTTTTACAAATTATCTCCACCTGATTTTTTAAAAAATTATCTCCCCTTGGACGGCTGGAAATTATCTCCCCTTGATTTTTTTACAAATTATCTCCCCCTGATTTTTTTTACAAATTATCTCCCCCTGATTTTTTTTTTACAAATTATCTCCCCCTGATTTTTTTACAAATTATCTCCCCCTGATTTTTTTTACAAATTATCTCCGCCTGATTTTTTTAAATATTATCTTCCCTTGGCTGGCGGGAAATTATCTCCCCTTGGACGGCTGAAAATTATCTCCCCTTGGACGGCTGGAAATTATCTCCCCTTGATTTTTTTTACAAATTATCTCCCCCTGATTTTTTTTTACAAATTATCTCCCCCTGATTTTTTTTTACAAATTATCTGCCCCTGATTTTTTTTACAAATTATCTCCCCCTGATTTTTTTACAAATTATCTCCCCTTGGCTGGCTGGAAATTATCTCCCCTTGGAGGCTGGAATTTATCTCCCCTTGGACGGCTAGAAATTACCTCTCCTTGGACGGCTGGAAAATATTTCTCCTTGGACGGCTGGATATTATCTACCCTTGGACGGGTGGAAATTATCTCCCCTTGGACGGCTGGAAATTATCTCCCCTTGGACGGCTGAAAATTATCTCCCCTTGGACGGCTGGAAATTATCTCCCCTTGATTTTTTTACAAATTATCTCCCCCTGATTATTTTTTACAAATTATCTTTCCCTGATTTTTTTTTACAAATTATCTCCCCCTGATTTTTTTTACAAATTATCTCCCCCTGATTTTTTTACAAATTATCTCCCCTTGGCTGGCTGGAAATTATCTCCCCTTGGAGGCTGGAATTTATCTCCCCTTGGACGGCTGGAAATTATCTCTCCTTGGACGGCTAGAAATTACCTCTCCTTGGACGGCTGGAAAATATGTCTCGTTGGACGGCTGGAAATTATCTCCCCTTGGACGGCTGGAAATTATCTCCCCTTGGACGGCTGGAAATTATCTCTCCTTGGACGGCTAGAAATTACCTCTCCTTGGACGGCTGAAAATTATCTCTCCTTGGACGGCTGGAAATTATCTCCCCTTGGACGGCTAGATATTACCTCCCCTTGGACGGCTGGAAATTATCTCCCCTTGATTTTTTTTACAAATTATCTCCCCCTGATTTTTTTTACAAATTATCTCCACCTGATTTTTTTACAAATTATCTCCCCCTGATTTTTTTTACAAATTATCTCCGCCTAATTTTTTTAAATATTATCTTCCCTTGGCTGGCGGGAAATTATCTCCCCTTGGACGGCTGAAAATTATCTCCCCTTGGACGGCTGGAAATTATCTCCCCTTGATTTTTTATACAAATTATCTCCCCCTGATTTTTTTTTACAAATTATCTCCCTCTGATTTTTTTTTACAAATTATCTCCCCCTGATTTTTTTTACAAATTATCTCCCCTTGGCTGGCTGGAAATTATCTCCCCTTGGAGGCTGGAATTTATCTCCCCTTGGACGGCTAGAAATTACCTCTCCTTGGACGGCTGGAAAATATGTCCTTGGACGGCTGGATATTATCTACCTTTGGACGGCTGGAAATTATCTCCCCTTGGACGGCTGGAAATTATCTCCCCTTGGACGGCTAGATATTACCTCCCCTTGGACGGCTGGAAATTATCTCCCCTTGATTTTTTTTACAAATTATCTCCCCCTGATTTTTTTACAAATCTCCTAATGATTTTTTAAAAAAAATTATCTCCCCTTCGCTGGCTGGAAATTATCTCCCCTTGGAAGCTGGAAATTATAGCCCCTTGGAGGGCTGGAAATTATCTTCCCTTGGACGGCTGGAAATTATCTCCCCTTGATTTTTTTTACAAATTATCTACCCCTGATTTTTTTACAAATTATCTCCCCCTGATTTTTTTAAAAATTATCTCCCCCTGATTTTTTTTTACAAATTATCTCCGCCTAATTTTTTTAAATATTATCTTCCCTTGGCTGGCGGGAAATTATCTCCCCTTGGACGGCTGAAAATTATCTCCCCTTGGACGGCTGGAAATTATCTCCCCTTGATTTTTTTTACAAATTATCTCCCCCTGATTATTTTTTACAAATTATCTTTCCCTGATTTTTTTTTACAAATTATCTCCCCCTGATTTTTTTTAAAAATTATCTCCCCCTGATTTTTTTACAAATTATCTCCCCTTGGCTGGCTGGAAATTATCTCCCCTTGGAGGCTGGAATTTATCTCCCCTTGGACGGCTGGAAATTATCTCTCCTTGGACGGCTAGAAATTACCTCTCCTTGGACGGCTGGAAAATATGTCTCGTTGGACGGCTGGAAATTATCTCCCCTTGGACGGCTGGAAATTATCTCCCCTTGGACGGCTGGAAATTATCTCTCCTTGGACGGCTAGAAATTACCTCTCCTTGGACGGCTGAAAATTATCTCTCCTTGGACGGCTGGAAATTATCTCCCCTTGATTTTTGTTACAAATTATCTCCCCCTGATTTTTTTATACAAATTATCTCCCCCTGATTTTTTTTTACAAATTATCTCCCCCTGATTTTTTTTTACAAATTATCTCCCCCTGATATTTTTTACAAATTATCTCCCCCTGATTTTTTTACAAATTATCTCCCCTTGGCTGGCTGGAAATTATCTCCCCTTGGAGGCTGGAATTTATCTCCCCTTGGACGGCTAGAAATTACCTCTCCTTGGACGGCTAGAAAATATGTCTCCTTGGACGGCTGGAAATTATCTCCCCTTGGACGGCTGGAAATTATCTCCCCTTGGACGGCTGGAAATTATCTCCCCTTGGACGGCTAGATATTACCTCCCCTTGGACGGCTGGAAATTATCTCCCCTTGATTTTTTTTACAAATTATCTCCCCCTAATTTTTTTTACAAATTATCTCCCCCTGAATTTTTTTTACGAATTATCTCCCCCTGATTTTTTTTTACAAACTATCTCCGCCTGATTTTTTTAAAAAAATGATCTCCCCTTGGACGGCTGGAAATTATCTCCTCTTGGACGGCTGGAAATTATCTCCCCTTGGACGGCTAGAAATTACCTCTCCTTGGACGGCTGAAAATTATCTCCCCTTGGACGGCTGCAAATTATCTCCCCTTGATTTTTTTAACAAATTATCTCCCCCTGATTTTTTTTACAAATTATCACCCCCTGATTTTTTTTTACAAATTATCTACGCCTAATTTTTTTTACAAATTATCTCCCCCTGATTTTTTTTTACAAATTATCTCCCCCTGATTTTTTTTTTACAAATTATCTCCCCCTGATTTTTTTTTACAAATTATCTCCCCCCTGATTTTTTTTTACAATCTCCGCCTGATTTTTTTAAAAATTATCTTCCCTTGGCTGGCGGGAAATTATCTCCCCTTGGACGGCTGGAAATTCTATCCCCTTGGAAGGATGGAAATTATCTCCCCTTGGACGGCTGGAAATTATCTCCCCTTGGACGGCTGGAAATTATCTCCCCTTGGACAGCTGGAAATTATCTGCCCTTGATTTTGTTTTTACAAATTATCTCCCCCTGATTTTTTTTACAAATTATCTCCACCTGATTTTTTAAAAAATTATCTCCCCTTGGACGGCAGTAAATTATCTCTCCTTGGCTGGAAATTATCTCCCCTTGGACGGCTAGAAACTATCTCTATTTGGACGGCTGGAAATTATCTCCCTTTGATTTTTTTTACAAATTATCTGCCGCTGATTTTTTTTTTAAATTATCTCTCATTGGACGGCTGGAAATTATCTCCCCTTGATTTTTTTACAAATTATCTCCCCCTGATTTTTTTTTACAAATTATCTCCCCCTGATTTTTTTTTACAAATTATCTACCCCTGATTTTTTTTTACAAATTATCTCCCCCTGATTTTTTTTACAAATTATCTCCGCCTAATTTTTTTAAATATTATCTTTCCTTGGCTGGCGGGAAATTATCTCCCCTTGGACGGCTGAAAATTATCTCCCCTTGGACGGCTGGAAATTATCTCCCCTTGATTTTTTTTAAAAATTATCTCCCTCTGATTATTTTTTACAAATTATCTCCCCCTGATTTTTTTTACAAATTATCTCCCCCTGATTTTTTTTACAAATTATCTCCCCCTGATTTTTTTACAAATTATCTCCCCTTGGCTGGCTGTAAATTATTTCCCCTTGGAGGCTGGAATTTATCTCCCCTTGGACGGCTAGAAATTACCTCGCCTTGGACGGCTGGATAATATGTCTCCTTGGACGGCTGGAAATTATCTCCCCTTGGACGGCTGGAAATTATCTCCCCTTGGACGGCTGGAAATTATCTCCCCTTGGACGGCTAGATATTACCTCCCCTTGGACGGCTGGAAATTATCTCCCCTTGATTTTTTTTTACAAATTATCTCCCCCTGATTTTTTTTTACAAATCTCCCCCTGATTTTTTTTTACGAATTATCTCCCCCTGATTTTTTTTTACAAATTATCTCCGCCTGATTTTTTTTTAAAATTATCTCCCCTTGGACGGTTGGAAATTATCTCCCCTTGGACGGCTGGAAATTATCTCCCCTTGGACGGCTAGAAATTACCTCTCCTTGGACGGCTGAAAATTATCTCCCCTTGGACGGCTGCAAATTATCTCCCCTTGATTTTTTTAACAAATTATCTCCCCCTGATTTTTTCTTACAAATTATCTCCCCCTGATTTTTTTTTACAAATTATCTACGCCTAATTTTTTTTACAAATTATCTCCCCCTGATTTTTTTTTACAAATTACCTCCCCCTGATTTTTTTTTACAAATTATCTCCCCCTGATTTTTATTACAATCTCCGCCTGATTTTTTTAAAAATTATCTTCCCTTGGCTGGCGGGAAATTATCTCCCCTTGGACGGCTGGAAATTATATCCTCTTGGAAGGATGGAAATTATCTCCCCTTGGACGGCTGGAAATTATCTCCCCTTGGACGGCTGGAAATTATCTCCCCTTGGACAGCTGGAAATTATCTGCCCTTGATTTTGTTTTTACAAATTATCTCCCCCTGATTTTTTTTACAAATTATCTCCACCTGATTTTTAAAAAAATTATCTCCCCTTGGACGGCTGGAAATTATCTCCCCTTGGCTCGAAATTATCTCCCCTTGGACGGCTAGAAATTATCTCTCTTTGGACGGCTGGAAATTATCTCCATTTGATTTTTTTTACAAATTATCTCCCCCTGATTTTTTTACAAATCTCCCCCTGATTTTTTAAAAAAAATTATCTCCCCTTCGCTGGCTGGAAATTATCTCCCCTTGGACACTGGAAATTATAGCCCCTTGGAGGGCTGGAAATTATCTTCCCTTGGACGGCTGGAAATTATCTCTGCTTGATTTTTTTTACAAATTATCTCCCCCTGATTTTTTTTTACAAATTATCCCCCCCGATTTTTTAAAAAAATTATGTCCCTCTGATTTTTTTACAAATTATCTCCCCTTGGACGGCTGGAAATTATCTCCCCTTGGACGGCTGGAAATTATCTCCCCTTGGACGGCTAGAAATTACCTCTCCTTGGACAACTGAAAATTATCTCCCCTTGGACGGCTGCAAATTATCTCCCCTTGATTTTTTTTACAAATTATCTCCGCCTGATTTTTTTTTAAAAATTATCTCCCCTTGGACGGCTGGAAATTACCTCCCCTTGGACGGCTGGAAATTATCTCCCCTTGGACGGCTAGAAATTACCTCTCATTGGACGGCTGAAAATTATCTCCCCTTGGACGGCTGGAAATTATCTCCCCTTGATTTTTTTTACAAATTATCTCCCCCTGATTATTTTTTTACAAATTATCTCCCCCTGATTTTTTTTTACAAATTATCTCCCCCTGATTTTTTTTACAAATTATCTCCCCCTGATTTTTTTACAAATTATCTCCCCTTGGCTGGCTGGAAATTATCTCCCCTTGGAGGCTGGAATTTATCTCCCCTTGTACGGCTAGAAATTACCTCTCCTTGGACGGCTGGAAAATATGTCTCCTTGGACGGCTGGAAATTATCTCCCCTTGGACGGCTGGAAATTATCTCCCCTTGGACGGCTGGAAATTATCTCTCCTCGGACGGCTAGAAATTACCTCTCCTTGGACGGCTGAAAATTATCTCCCCTTGGACGGCTGGAAATTATCTCCCCTTGATTTTTTTTACAAATTATCTCCCCCTGATTTTTATTTACAAATTATCTCCCCCTGATTTTTTTTACAAATTATCTCCCCCTGATATTTTTTACAAATTATCTCCCCTTGGCTGGCTGGAAATTATCTCCCCTTGGAGGCTGGAATTTATCTCCCCTTGGACGGCTAGAAATTACCTCGCCTTGGACGGCTGGATAATATGTCTCCTTGGACGGCTGGAAATTATCTCCCCTTGGACGGCTGGAAATTATCTCCCCTTGGACGGCTGGAAATTATCTCCCCTTGGACGGCTAGATATTACCTCCCCTTGGACGGCTGGAAATTATCTCCCCTTGATTTTTTTTTACAAATTATCTCCCCCTGATTTTTTTACAAATTATCTCCCCCTGATTTTTTTTTACGAATTATCTCCCCCTGATTTTTTTTTACAAATTATCTCCGCCTGATTTTTTTTTTAAAATTATCTCCCCTTGGACGGCTGGAATTTATCTCCCCTTGTACGGCTAGAAATTACCTCTCCTTGGACGGCTGGAAAATATGTCTCCTTGGACGGCTGGAAATTATCTCCCCTTGGACGGCTGGAAATTATCTCCCCTTGGACGGCTGGAAATTATCTCTCCTCGGACGGCTAGAAATTACCTCTCCTTGGACGGCTGAAAATCATCTCCCCTTGGACGGCTGGAAATTATCTCCCCTTGATTTTTTTTACAAATTATCTCCCCCTGATTTTTTTTTACAAATTATCTCCCCCTGATTTTTATTTACAAATTATCTCCCCCTGATATTTTTTACAAATTATCTCCCCCTGATTTTTTTACAAATTATCTCCCCTTGGCTGGCTGGAAATTATTTCCCCTTGGAGGCTGGAATTTATCTCCCCTTGGACGGCTAGAAATTACCTCTCCTTGGACGGCTGAAAATTATCTCCCCTTGGACGGCTGCAAATTATCTCCCCTTGATTTTTTTACAAATTATCTCCCCCTGATTTTTTTTACAAATTATCTCCGCCTAATTTTTTTAAATATTATCTTCCCTTGGCTGGCGGGAAATTATCTCCCCTTGGACGGCTGAAAATTATCTCCCCTTGGAGGGCTGGAAATTATCTCCCCTTGATTTTTTTACAAATTATCTCCCCCTGATTTTTTTTTACAAATTATCTCCCCCTGATTTTTTTTTACAAATTATCTCCCCCTGATTTTTTTTTACAAATTATCTCCCCCTGATTTTTTTTACAAATTATCTCCCCTTGGCTGGCTGGAAACTATCTCCCCTTGGAGGCTGGAATTTATCTCCCCTTGGACGGCTAGAAATTACCTCTCCTTGGACGGCTGGAAAATATGTCCTTGGACGGCTGGATATTATCTACCCTTGGACGGCTGGAAATTATCTCCCCTTGGACGGCTGGAAATTATCTCCCCTTGGACGGCTAGATATTACCTCCCCTTGGACGGCTGGAAATTATCTCCCCTTGATTTTTTTTACAAATTATCTCCCCCTGATGTTTTTTACAAATGTCCTAATGATTTTTTTAAAAAAATTATCTCCCCTTCGCTGGCTGGAAATTATCTCCCCTTGGACGCTGGAAATTATAGCCCCTTGGAGGGCTGGAAATTATCTTCCCTTGGACGGCTGGAAATTATCTCCCCTTGATTTTTTTTACAAATTATCTACCCCTGATTTTTTTACAAATTATCTCCCCCTGATTTTTTTACAAATTATCTCCCCCTGATTTTTTTTACAAATTATCTCCGCCTAATTTTTTTAAATATTATCTTCCCTTGGCTGGCGGGAAATTATCTCCCCTTGGACGGCTGAAAATTATCTCCCCTTGGACGGCTGGAAATTATCTCCCCTTGATTTTTTTACAAATTATCTCCCCCTGATTATTTTTTACAAATTATCTCCCCCTGATTTTTTTTTACAAATTATCTCCCCTTGATTTTTTTTACAAATTATCTCCCCCTGATTATTTTTTACAAATTATCTTTCCCTGATTTTTTTTTACAAATTATCTCCCCCTGATTTTTTTTAAAAATTATCTCCCCCAGATTTTTTTACAAATTATCTCCCCTTGGCTGGCTGGAAATTATCTCCCCTTGGAGGCTGGAATTTATCTCCCCTTGGACGGCTAGAAATTACCTCGCCTTGGACGGCTGGATAATATGTCTCCTTGGACGGCTGGAAATTATCTCCCCTTGGACGGCTGGAAATTATCTCCCCTTGGACGGCTGGAAATTATCTCCCCTTGGACGGCTAGATATTACCTCCCCTTGGACGGCTGGAAATTATCTCCCCTTGATTTTTTTTTACAAATTATCTCCCCCTGATTTTTTTTTACAAATCTCCCCCTGATTTTTTTTTACGAATTATCTCCCCCTGATTTTTTTTTACAAATTATCTCCGCCTGATTTTTTTTTTTAAATTATCTCCCCTTGGACGGTTGGAAATTATCTCCCCTTGGACGGCTGGAAATTATCTCCCCTTGGACGGCTAGAAATTACCTCTCCTTGGACGGCTGAAAATTATCTCCCCTTGGACGGCTGCAAATTATCTCCCCTTGATTTTTTTAACAAATTATTTCCCCCTGATTTTTTCTTACAAATTATCTCCCCCTGATTTTTTTTTACAAATTATCTACGCCTAATTTTTTTTACAAATTATCTCCCCCTGATTTTTTTTTACAAATTATCTCCCCCTGATTTTTTCTTACAAATTATCTCTCCCTGATTTTTTTTTACAAATTATCTCCCCCTGATTTTTTTTTACAAATTATCTCCCCCTGATTTTTTTTTACAAATTATCTCCCCCTGATCTTTATTACAATCTCCGCCTGATTTTTTAAAAAATTATCTTCCCTTGGCTGGCCGGAAATTATCTCCCCTTGGACGGCTGGAAATTATATCCTCTTGGAAAGATGGAAATTATCTCCCCTTGGACGGCTGGAAATTATCTCCCCTTGGACGGCTGGAAATTATCTCCCCTTGGACAGCTGGAAATTATCTGCCCTTGATTTTGTTTTTACAAATTATCTCCCCCTGATTTTTTTTACAAATTATCTCCACCTGATTTTTAAAAAAATTATCTCCCCTTGGACGGCTGGAAATTATCTCCCCTTGGCTCGAAATTATCTCCCCTTGGACGGCTAGAAATTATCTCTCTTTGGACGGCTGGAAATTATCTCCCTTTGATTTTTTTTACAAATTATCTCCCCCTGATTTTTTTTACAAATCTCCCCCTGATTTTTAAAAAAAAATTATCTCCCCTTCGCTGGCTGGAAATTATCTCCCCTTGGACACTGGAAATTATAGCCCCTTGGAGGGCTGGAAATTATCTTCCCTTGGACGGCTGGAAATTATCTCTGCTTGATTTTTTTTACAAATTATCTCCCCCTGATTTTTTTTTACAAATTATCCCCCCCGATTTTTTTAACAAATTATGTCCCTCTGATTTTTTTTACAAATTATCTCCCCTTGGACGGCTGGAAATTATCTCCCCTTGGACGGCTGGAAATTATCTCCCCTTGGACGGCTAGAAATTACCTCTCCTTGGACAACTGAAAATTATCTCCCCTTGGACGGCTGGAAATTATCTCCCCTTGATTTTTTTTACAAATTACCTCCCCCTGATTATTTTTTTACAAATTATCTCCCCCTGATTTTTTTTACAAATTATCTCCCCCTGATTTTTTTTACAAATTATCTCCCCCTGATTTTTTTACAAATTATCTCCCCTTGGCTGGCTGGAAATTATCTCCCCTTGGAGGCTGGAATTTATCTCCCCTTGTACGGCTAGAAATTACCTCTCCTTGGACGGCTGGAAAATATGTCTCCTTGGACGGCTGGAAATTATCTCCCCTTGGACGGCTGGAAATTATCTCCCCTTGGACGGCTGGAAATTATCTCTCCTCGGACGGCTAGAAATTACCTCTCCTTGGACGGCTGAAAATTATCTCCCCTTGGACGGCTGGAAATTATCTCCCCTTGATTTTTTTTACAAATTATCTCCCCCTGATTTTTTTTTACAAATTATCTCCCCCTGATTTTTTTTACAAATTATCTCCCCCTGATATTTTTTACAAATTATCTCCCCTTGGCTGGCTGGAAATTATCTCCCCTTGGAGGCTGGAATTTATCTCCCCTTGGACGGCTAGAAATTACCTCGCCTTGGACGGCTGGATAATATGTCTCCTTGGACGGCTGGAAATTATCTCCCCTTGGACGGCTGGAAATTATCTCCCCTTGGACGGCTGGAAATTATCTCCCCTTGGACGGCTAGATATTACCTCCCCTTGGACGGCTGGAAAGTATCTCCCCTTGATTTTTTTTTACAAATTATCTCCCCCTGATTTTTTTTTACAAATTATCTCCCCCTGATTTTTTTTTACGAATTATCTCCCCCTGATTTTTTTTTACAAATTATCTCCGCCTGATTTTTTTTTTAAAATTATCTCCCCTTGGACGGCTGGAAATTATCTCCCCTTGGACGGCTGGAAATTATCTCCCCTTGGACGGCTAGAAATTACCTCTCCTTGGACGGCTGAAAATTATCTCCCCTTGGACGGCTGCAAATTATCTCCCCTTGATTTTTTTAACAAATTATCTCCCCCTGATTTTTTCTTACAAATTATCTCCCCCTGATTTTTTTTTACAAATTATCTACGCCTAATTTTTTTTACAAATTATCTCCTCCTGATTTTTTTTTACAAATTATCTCCCCCTGATTTTATTTTACAAATTATCTCCCCCTGATTTTTTTTTACAAATTATCTCCCCCTGATTTTTTTACAAATTATGTCCCCCCTGATATTTATTACAATCTCCGCCTGATTTTTTTAAAAATTATCTTCCCTTGGCTGGCGGGAAATTATCTCCCCTTGGACGGCTGGAAATTATATCCCCTTGGAAGGATGGAAATTATCTCCCCTTGGACGGCTGGAAATTATCTCCCCTTGGACGGCTGGAAATTATCTCCCCTTGGACAGCTGGAAATTATCTGCCCTTGATTTTGTTTTTACAAATTATCTCCCCCTGATTTTTTTTACAAATTTTCTCCACCTGATTTTTTAAAAAATTATCTCCCCTTGGACGGCTGGAAATTATCTCCCCTTGATTTTTTTACAAATTATCTCCCCCTGATTATTTTTTACAAATTATCTCCCCCTGATTTTTTTTTACAAATTATCTCCCCTTGATTTTTTTTACAAATTATCTCCCCCTGATTATTTTTTACAAATTATCTTTCCCTGATTTTTTTTTACAAATTATCTCCCCCTGATTTTTTTTACAAATTATCTCCGCCTAATTTTTTTAAATATTATCTTTCCTTGGCTGGCGGGAAATTATCTCCCCTTGGACGGCTGAAAATTATCTCCCCTTGGACGGCTGGAAATTATCTCCCCTTGATTTTTTTAAAAAATTATCTCCCCCTGATTATTTTTTACAAATTATCTCCCCCTGATTTTTTTACAAATTATCTCCCCTTGGCTGGCTGGAAATTATCTCCCCTTGGAGGCTGGAATTTATCTCCCCTTTTACGGCTAGAAATTACCTCTCCTTGGACGGCTGGAAAATATGTCTCCTTGGACGGCTGGAAATTATCTCCCCTTGGACGGCTGGAAATTATCTCCCCTTGGACGGCTGGAAATTATCTCTCCTCGGACGGCTAGAAATTACCTCTCCTTGGACGGCTGAAAATTATCTCCCCTTGGACGGCTGGAAATTATCTCCCCTTGATTTTTTTTACAAATTATCTCCCCCTGATTTTTTTTTACAAATTATCTCCCCCTGATATTTTTTACAAATTATCTCCCCCTGATTTTTTTACAAATTATCTCCCCTTGGCTGGCTGGAAATTATTTCCCCTTGGAGGCTGGAATTTATCTCCCCTTGGACGGCTAGAAATTACCTCGCCTTGGACGGCTGGATAATATGTCTCCTTGGACGGCTGGAAATTATCTCCCCTTGGACGGCTGGAAATTATCTCCCCTTGGACGGCTGGAAATTATCTCCCCTTGGACGGCTAGATATTACCTCCCCTTGGACGGCTGGAAATTATCTCCCCTTGATTTTTTTTTACAAATTATCTCCCCCTGATTTTTTTTTACAAATCTCCCCCTGATTTTTTTTTACGAATTATCTCCCCCTGATTTTTTTTTACAAATTATCTCCGCCTGATTTTTTTAAAAAAATTATCTCCCCTTGGACGGTTGGAAATTATCTCCCCTTGGACGGCTGGAAATTATCTCCCCTTGGACGGCTAGAAATTACCTCTCCTTGGACGGCTGAAAATTATCTCCCCTTGGACGGCTGCAAATTATCTCCCCTTGATTTTTTTAACAAATTATCTCCCCCTGATTTTTTCTTACAAATTATCTCCCCCTGATTTTTTTTTACAAATTATCTACGCCTAATTTTTTTTACAAATTATCTCCCCCTGATTTTTTTTTACAAATTATCTCCCCCTGATTTTTATTACAATCTCCGCCTGATTTTTTTAAAAATTATCTTCCCTTGGCTGGCGGGAAATTATCTCCCCTTGGACGGCTGGAAATTATATCCTCTTGGAAGGATGGAAATTATCTCCCCTTGGACGGCTGGAAATTATCTCCCCTTGGACGGCTGGAAATTATCTCCCCTTGGACAGCTGGAAATTATCTGCCCTTGATTTTGTTTTTACAAATTATCTCCCCCTGATTTTTTTTACAAATTATCTCCACCTGATTTTTAAAAAAATTATCTCCCCTTGGACGGCTGGAAATTATCTCCCCTTGGACAGCTGGAAATTATCTGCCCTTGATTTTGTTTTTACAAATTATCTCCCCCTGATTTTTTTTACAAATTATATCCACCTGATTTTTAAAAAAATTATCTCCCCTTGGACGGCTAGAAATTATCTCTCTTTGGACGGCTGGAAATTATCTCCCCCTGATTTTTTTTACAAATCTCCCCCTGATTTTTTAAAAAAAATTATCTCCCCTTCGCTGGCTGGAAATTATCTCCCCTTGGACACTGGAAATTATAGCCCCTTGGAGGGCTGGAAATTATCTTCCCTTGGACGGCTGGAAATTATCTCTGCTTGATTTTTTTTACAAATTATCTCCCCCTGATTTTTTTTTACAAATTATCCCCCCCGATTTTTTTTACAAATTATGTCCCTCTGATTTTTTTTACAAATTATCTCCCCTTGGACGGCTGGAAATTATCTCCCCTTGGACGGCTGGAAATTATCTCCCCTTGGACGGCTAGAAATTACCTCTCATTGGACGGCTGAAAATTATCTCCCCTTGGACGGCTGGAAATTATCTACCCTTGATTTTTTTTACAAATTATCTCCCCTGATTATTTTTTTACAAAATATCTCCCCCTGATTTTTTTTACAAATTATCTCCCCCTGATTTTTTTTACAAATTATCTCCCCCTGATTTTTTTACAAATTATCTCCCCTTGGCTGGCTGGAAATTATCTCCCCTTGGAGGCTGGAATTTATCTCCCCTTGTACGGCTAGAAATTACCTCTCCTTGGACGGCTGGAAAATATGTCTCCTTGGACGGCTGGAAATTATCTCCCCTTGGACGGCTGGAAATTATCTCCCCTTGGACGGCTGGAAATTATCTCTCCTCGGACGGCTAGAAATTACCTCTCCTTGGACGGCTGAAAATTATCTCCCCTTGGACGGCTGGAAATTATCTCCCCTTGATTTTTTTTACAAATTATCTCCCCCTGATTTTTTTTTACAAATTATCTCCCCCTGATTTTTTTTACAAATTATCTCCCCCTGATATTTTTTACAAATTATCTCCGCCTAATTTTTTTAAATATTATCTTCCCTTGGCTGGCGGGAAATTATCTCCCCTTGGACGGCTGAAAATTATCTCCCCTTGGACGGCTGGAAATTATCTCCCCTTGATTTTTTTTACAAATTATCTCCGCCTGATTATTTTTTACAAATTATCTTTCCCTGATTTTTTTTTACAAAGTATCTCCCCCTGATTTTTTTTACAAATTATCTCCCCCTGATTTTTTTACAAATTATCTCCCCTTGGCTGGCTGGAAATTATCTCCCCTTGGAGGCTGGAATTTATCTCCCCTTGGACGGCTGGAAATTATCTCTCCTTGGACGGCTAGAAATTACCTCTCCTTGGACGGCTGGAAAATATGTCTCGTTGGACGGCTGGAAATTATCTCCCCTTGGACGGCTGGAAATTATCTCCCCTTGGACGGCTAGAAATTACCTCTCCTTGGACGGCTGAAAATTATCTCTCCTTGGACGGCTGGAAATTATCTCCCCTTGATTTTTTTTACAAATTATCTCCCCCTGATTTTTTTTACAAATTATCTCCACCTGATTTTTTTACAAATTATCTCCCCCTGATTTTTTTTACAAATTATCTCCGCCTAATTTTTTTAAATATTATCTTCCCTTGGCTGGCGGGAAATTATCTCCCCTTGGACGGCTGAAAATTATCTCCCCTTGGAGGGCTGGAAATTATCTCCCCTTGATTTTTTTTACAAATTATCTCCCCCTGATTTTTTTTTACAAATTATCTCCCCCTGATTTTTTTTTACAAATTATCTCCCCCTGATTTTTTTTTACAAATTATCTCCCCCTGATTTTTTTTACAAATTATCTCCCCTTGGCTGGCTGGAAACTATCTCCCCTTGGAGGCTGGAATTTATCTCCCCTTGGACGGCTAGAAATTACCTCTCCTTGGACGGCTGGAAAATATGTCCTTGGACGGCTGGATATTATCTACCCTTGGACGGCTGGAAATTATCTCCCCTTGGACGGCTGGAAATTATCTCCCCTTGGACGGCTAGATATTACCTCCCCTTGGACGGCTGGAAATTATCTCCCCTTGATTTTTTTTACAAATTATCTCCCCCTGATTTTTTTTACAAATGTCCTAATGATTTTTTAAAAAAAATTATCTCCCCTTCGCTGGCTGGAAATTATCTCCCCTTGGACGCTGGAAATTATAGCCCCTTGGAGGGCTGGAAATTATCTTCCCTTGGACGGCTGGAAATTATCTCCCCTTGATTTTTTTTACAAATTATCTACCCCTGATTTTTTTACAAATTATCTCCCCCTGATTTTTTTACAAATTATCTCCCCCTGATTTTTTTTTACAAATTATCTCCCCCTGATTTTTTTTACAAATTATCTCCCCCTGATATTTTTTACAAATTATCTCCCCTTGGCTGGCTGGAAATTATCTCCCCTTGGAGGCTGGAATTTATCTCCCCTTGGACGGCTAGAAATTACCTCGCCTTGGACGGCTGGATAATATGTCTCCTTGGACGGCTGGAAATTATCTCCCCTTGGACGGCTGGAAATTATCTCCCCTTGGACGGCTGGAAATTATCTCCCCTTGGACGGCTAGATATTACCTCCCCTTGGACGGCTGGAAAGTATCTCCCCTTGATTTTTTTTTACAAATTATCTCCCCCTGATTTTTTTTTACAAATTATCTCCCCCTGATTTTTTTTTACGAATTATCTCCCCCTGATTTTTTTTTACAAATTATCTCCGCCTGATTTTTTTTTTAAAATTATCTCCCCTTGGACGGCTGGAAATTATCTCCCCTTGGACGGCTGGAAATTATCTCCCCTTGGACGGCTAGAAATTACCTCTCCTTGGACGGCTGAAAATTATCTCCCCTTGGACGGCTGCAAATTATCTCCCCTTGATTTTTTTAACAAATTATCTCCCCCTGATTTTTTCTTACAAATTATCTCCCCCTGATTTTTTTTTACAAATTATCTACGCCTAATTTTTTTTACAAATTATCTCCTCCTGATTTTTTTTTACAAATTATCTCCCCCTGATTTTTTTTTACAAATTATCTCCCCCTGATTTTTTTTTACAAATTATCTCCCCCTGATTTTTTTACAAATTATCTCCCCCCTGATATTTATTACAATCTCCGCCTGATTTTTTTAAAAATTATCTTCCCTTGGCTGGCGGGAAATTATCTCCCCTTGGACGGCTGGAAATTATATCCCCTTGGAAGGATGGAAATTATCTCCCCTTGGACGGCTGGAAATTATCTCCCCTTGGACGGCTGGAAATTATCTCCCCTTGGACAGCTGGAAATTATCTGCCCTTGATTTTGTTTTTACAAATTTTCTCCACCTGATTTTTTAAAAAATTATCTCCCCTTGGACGGCTGGAAATTATCTCCCCTTGGCTCGAAATTATCTCCCCTTGGACGGCTAGAAATTATCTCTCTTTGGACGGCTGGAAATTATCTCCCTTTGATTTTTTTTACAAATTATCTCCCCCTGATTTTTTTTACAAATCTCCCCCTGATTTTTTAAAAAAAATTATCTCCCCTTCGCTGGCTGGAAATTATCTCCCCTTGGACACTGGAAATTATAGCCCCTTGGAGGGCTGGAAATTATCTTCCCTTGGACGGCTGGAAATTATCTCTGCTTGATTTTTTTTACAAATTATCTCCCCCTGATTTTTTTTTACAAATTATCCCCCCCGATTTTTTTTTACAAATTATCTCCCCCTGATTTTTTTTACAAATTATCTACCCTTGGACGGCTGGAAATTATCTCCCCTTGGACGGCTGGAAATTATCTCCCCTTGGACGGCTAGAAATTACCTCTCCTTGGACAACTGAAAATTATCTCCCCTTGGACGGCTGCAAATTATCTCCCCTTGATTTTTTTTACAAATTATCTCCGCCTGATTTTTTTTTAAAAATTATCTCCCCTTGGACGGCTAGAAATTACCTCTCCTTGGACGGCTGGAAAATATTTCTCCTTGGACGGCTGGATATTATCTACCCTTGGACGGGTGGAAATTATCTCCCCTTGGACGGCTGGAAATTATCTCCCCTTGGACGGCTAGATATTACCTCCCCTTGGACGGCTGGAAATTATCTCCCCTTGATTTTTTTTACAAATTATCTCCCCCTGATTTTTTTTACAAATTATCTCCACCTGATTTTTTTACAAATTATCTCCCCCTGATTTTTTTTACAAATTATCTCCGCCTAATTTTTTTAAATATTATCTTCCCTTGGCTGGCGGGAAATTATCTCCCCTTGGACGGCTGAAAATTATCTCCCCTTGGACGGCTGGAAATTATCTCCCCTTGATTTTTTTTACAAATTATCTCCGCCTGATTATTTTTTACAAATTATCTTTCCCTGATTTTTTTTTACAAATTATCTCCCCCTGATTTTTTTTACAAATTATCTCCCCCTGATTTTTTTACAAATTATCTCCCCTTGGCTGGCTGGAAATTATCTCCCCTTGGAGGCTGGAATTTATCTCCCCTTGGACGGCTGGAAATTATCTCTCCTTGGACGGCTAGAAATTACCTCTCCTTGGACGGCTGGAAAATATGTCTCGTTGGACGGCTGGAAATTATCTCCCCTTGGACGGCTGGAAATTATCTCCCCTTGGACGGCTAGAAATTACCTCTCCTTGGACGGCTGAAAATTATCTCTCCTTGGACGGCTGGAAATTATCTCCCCTTGATTTTTTTTACAAATTATCTCCCCCTGATTTTTTTTACAAATTATCTCCACCTGATTTTTTTACAAATTATCTCCCCCTGATTTTTTTTACAAATTATCTCCGCCTAATTTTTTTAAATATTATCTTCCCTTGGCTGGCGGGAAATTATCTCCCCTTGGACGGCTGAAAATTATCTCCCCTTGGAGGGCTGGAAATTATCTCCCCTTGATTTTTTTTACAAATTATCTCCCCCTGATTTTTTTTTACAAATTATCTCCCCCTGATTTTTTTTTACAAATTATCTCCCCCTGATTTTTTTTTACAAATTATCTCCCCCTGATTTTTTTTACAAATTATCTCCCCTTGGCTGGCTGGAAACTATCTCCCCTTGGAGGCTGGAATTTATCTCCCCTTGGACGGCTAGAAATTACCTCTCCTTGGACGGCTGGAAAATATGTCCTTGGACGGCTGGATATTATCTACCCTTGGACGGCTGGAAATTATCTCCCCTTGGACGGCTGGAAATTATCTCCCCTTGGACGGCTAGATATTACCTCCCCTTGGACGGCTGGAAATTATCTCCCCTTGATTTTTTTTACAAATTATCTCCCCCTGATTTTTTTTACAAATGTCCTAATGATTTTTTAAAAAAAATTATCTCCCCTTCGCTGGCTGGAAATTATCTCCCCTTGGACGCTGGAAATTATAGCCCCTTGGAGGGCTGGAAATTATCTTCCCTTGGACGGCTGGAAATTATCTCCCCTTGATTTTTTTTACAAATTATCTACCCCTGATTTTTTTACAAATTATCTCCCCCTGATTTTTTTACAAATCATCTCCCCCTGATTTTTTTTTACAAATTATCTCCCCCTGATTTTTTTTACAAATTATCTCCCCCTGATATTTTTTACAAATTATCTCCCCTTGGCTGGCTGGAAATTATCTCCCCTTGGAGGCTGGAATTTATCTCCCCTTGGACGGCTAGAAATTACCTCGCCTTGGACGGCTGGATAATATGTCTCCTTGGACGGCTGGAAATTATCTCCCCTTGGACGGCTGGAAATTATCTCCCCTTGGACGGCTGGAAATTATCTCCCCTTGGACGGCTAGATATTACCTCCCCTTGGACGGCTGGAAAGTATCTCCCCTTGATTTTTTTTTACAAATTATCTCCCCCTGATTTTTTTTTACAAATTATCTCCCCCTGATTTTTTTTTACAAATTATCTCCCCCTGATTTTTTTTTACAAATTATCTCCCCCTGATTTTTTTACAAATTATCTCCCCCCTGATTTTTATTACAATCTCCGCCTGATTTTTTAAAAAATTATCTTCCCTTGGCTGGCGGGAAATTATCTCCCCTTGGACGGCTGGAAATTATATCCTCTTGGAAGGATGGAAATTATCTCCCCTTGGACGGCTGGAAATTATCTCCCCTTGGACGGCTGGAAATTATCTCCCCTTGGACAGCTGGAAATTATCTGCCCTTGATTTTGTTTTTACAAATTATCTCCCCCTGATTTTTTTTACAAATTATCTCCACCTGATTTTTTAAAAAATTATCTCCCCTTGGACGGCTGGAAATTATCTCCCCTAGGCTCGAAATTATCTCCCCTTGGACGGCTAGAAATTATCTCTCTTTAGACGGCTGGAAATTATCTCCCTTTGATTTTTTTTACAAATTATCTCCCCCTGATTTTTTTTACAAATCTCCCCCTGATTTTTTAAAAAAAATTATCTCCCCTTCGCTGGCTGGAAATTATCTCCCCTTGGACACTGGAAATTATAGCCCCTTGGAGGGCTGGAAATTATCTTCCCTTGGACGGCTGGAAATTATCTCTGCTTGATTTTTTTTACAAATTATCTCCCCCTGATTTTTTTTTACAAATTATCCCCCCCGATTTTTTTTACAAATTATCTCCCCCTGATTTTTTTTACAAATTATCTCCCCTTGGACGGCTGGAAATTATCTCCCCTTGGACGGCTGGAAATTATCTCCCCTTGGACGGCTAGAAATTACCTCTCCTTGGACAACTGAAAATTATCTCCCCTTGGACGGCTGCAAATTATCTCCCCTTGATTTTTTTTAGAAATTTTTTTTTACAGATTTTT
The DNA here is from genome assembly GCA_964016885.1 of Eledone cirrhosa. Classification (NCBI taxonomy): domain Eukaryota; kingdom Metazoa; phylum Mollusca; class Cephalopoda; order Octopoda; family Eledonidae; genus Eledone; species Eledone cirrhosa. The sequence continues at coordinate 40,111 of CAXHJY010001031.1, forward strand.
TTTTTACAGATTTTTTTACAGATTTTTTTACAAATTTTTTTACAGATTTTTTTACAAATTTTTTTTTACAAATTTTTTTTTACAGATTTTTTTTTAAAAATTATCTCCCCTTGGACGGCTGGAAATTACCTCCCCTTGGACGACTGGAAATTATTTCCCCTTGGACGGCTAGAAATTACCTCTCATTGGACGGCTGAAAATTATCTCCCCTTGGACGGCTGGAAATTATCTCCCCTTGATTTTTTTTACAAATTATCTCCCCCTGATTTTTTTTTACAAATTATCTCCCCCTGATTTTTTTTACAAATTATCTCCCCCTGATTTTTTTTACAAATTATCTCCGCCTAATTTTTTTAAATATTATCTTTCCTTGGCTGGCGGGAAATTATCTCCCCTTGGACGGCTGAAAATTATCTCCCCTTGGACGGCTGGAAATTATCTCCCCTTGGACAGCTGGAAATTATCTGCCCTTGATTTTGTTTTTACAAATTATCTCCCCCTGATTTTTAAAAAAAAATTATCTCCCCTTCGCTGGCTGGAAATTATCTCCCCTTGGACACTGGAAATTATAGCCCCTTGGAGGGCTGGAAATTATCTTCCCTTGGACGGCTGGAAATTATCTCTGCTTGATTTTTTTTACAAATTATCTCCCCCTGATTTTTTTTTACAAATTATCCCCCCCGATTTTTTTTACAAATTATCTCCCCCTGATTTTTTTTACAAATTATCTCCCCTTGGACGGCTGGAAATTATCTCCCCTTGGACGGCTGGAAATTATCTCCCCTTGGACGGCTAGAAATTACCTCTCCTTGGACAACTGAAAATTATCTCCCCTTGGACGGCTGCAAATAATCTCCCCTTGATTTTTTTTACAAATTATCTCCGCCTGATTTTTTTTACAAATTATCTCCCCCTGATTTTTTTTTACAAATTATCTACGCCTAATTTTTTTTACAAATTATCTCCCCCAGATTTTTTTTTACAAATTATCTCCCCCTGATTTTTTTTACAAATTATCTCCCCCTGATTGTTTTTTACAAATTATCTCCCCCTGATTTTTTTACAAATTATCTCCCCCCTGATTTTTTTTACAATCTCCGCCTGATTTTTTTAAAAATTATCTTCCCTTGGCTGGCGGGAAATTATCTCCCCTTGGACGGCTGGAAATTATATCCCCTTGGAAGGATGGAAATTATCTCCCCTTGGACGGCTGGAAATTATCTCCCTTTGGACGGCTGGAAATTATCTCCCCTTGGACAGCTGGAAATTATCTGCCCTTGATTTTGTTTTTACAAATTATCTCCCCCTGATTTTTTTTACAAATTATCTCCACCTGATTTTTTAAAAAATTATCTCCCCTTGGACGGCTGGAAATTATCTCCCCTTGATTTTTTTACAAATTATCTCCCCCTGATTTTTTTTACAAATTATCTCCCCCTGATTTTTTTTTTACAAATTATCTCCCCCTGATTTTTTTACAAATTATCTCCCACTGATTTTTTTTACAAATTATCTCCGCCTGATTTTTTTAAATATTATCTTCCCTTGGCTGGCGGGAAATTATCTCCCCTTGGACGGCTGAAAATTATCTCCCCTTGGACGGCTGGAAATTATCTCCCCTTGATTTTTTTTACAAATTATCTCCCCCTGATTTTTTTACAAATTATCTCCCCTTGGCTGGCTGGAAATTATCTCCCCTTGGAGGCTGGAATTTATCTCCCCTTGGACGGCTAGAAATTACCTCTCCTTGGACGGCTGAAAATTATCTCTCCTTGGACGGCTGGAAATTATCTCCCCTTGATTTTTGTTACAAATTATCTCTCCCTGATTTTTTTGTACAAATTATCTCCCCCTGATTTTTTTTTACAAATTATCTCCCCCTGATTTTTTTTTACAAATTATCTCCCCCTGATTTTTATTTACAAATTATCTCCCCCTGATATTTTTTACAAATTATCTCCCCCTGATTTTTTTACAAATTATCTCCCCTTGGCTGGCTGGAAATTATCTCCCCTTGGAGGCTGGAATTTATCTCCCCTTGGACGGCTAGAAATTACCTCTCCTTGGACGGCTGAAAATTATCTCCCCTTGGACGGCTGGAAATTATCTCCCCTTGATTTTTTTTACAAATTATCTCCCCCTGATTTTTTTTTACAAATTATCTCCCCCTGATTTTTATTTACAAATTATCTCCCCCTGATATTTTTTACAAATTATCTCCCCCTGATTTTTTTACAAATTATCTCCCCTTGGCTGGCTGGAAATTATCTCCCCTTGGAGGCTGGAATTTATCTCCCCTTGGACGGCTAGAAATTACCTCGCCTTGGACGGCTGGATAATATGTCTCCTTGGACGGCTGGAAATTATCTCCCCTTGGACGGCTGGAAATTATCTCCCCTTGGACGGCTGGAAATTATCTCCCCTTGGACGGCTAGATATTACCACCCTTGGACGGCTGGAAATTATCTCCCCTTGATTTTTTTTTACAAATTATCTCCCCCTGATTTTTTTTTACAAATTATCTCCCCCTGATTTTTTTTTACGAATTATCTCCCCCTGATTTTTTTTACAAATTATCTCCGCCTGATTTTTTTTTAAAAATTATCTCCCCTTGGACGGCTGGAAATTATCTCCCCTTGGACGGCTGGAAATTATCTCCCCTTTGACGGCTAGAAATTACCTCTCCTTGGACGGCTGAAAATTATCTCCCCTTGGACGGCTGCAAATTATCTCCCCTTGATTTTTTTAACAAATTATCTCCCCCTGATTTTTTTTACAAATTATCTCCACCTGATTTTTTAAAAAATTATCTCCCCTTGGACGGCAGTAAATTATCTCTCCTTGGCTGGAAATTATCTCCCCTTGGACGGCTAGAAATTATCTCTATTTGGACGGCTGGAAATTATCTCCCTTTGATTTTTTTTACAAATTATCTGCCGCTGATTTTTTTTTAAAATTATCTCTCATTGGACGGCTGGAAATTATCTCCCCTTGATTTTTTTACAAATTATCTCCCCCTGATTTTTTTTTACAAATTATCTCCCCCTGATTTTTTTTTACAAATTATCTACCCCTGATTTTTTTTTACAAATTATCTCCCCCTGATTTTTTTTACAAATTATCTCCGCCTAATTTTTTTAAATATTATCTTTCCTTGGCTGGCGGGAAATTATCTCCCCTTGGACGGCTGAAAATTATCTCCCCTTGGACGGCTGGAAATTATCTCCCCTTGATTTTTTTAAAAAATTATCTCCCCCTGATTATTTTTTACAAATTATCTCCCCCTGATTTTTTTTTACAAATTATCTCCCCCTGATTTTTTTTACAAATTATCTCCCCCTGATTTTTTTACAAATTATCTCCCCTTGGCTGGCTGGAAATTATCTCCCCTTGGAGGCTGGAATTTATCTCCCCTTGTACGGCTAGAAATTACCTCTCCTTGGACGGCTGGAAAATATGTCTCCTTGGACGGCTGGAAATTATCTCCCCTTGGACGGCTGGAAATTATCTCCCCTTGGACGGCTGGAAATTATCTCTCCTCGGACGGCTAGAAATTACCTCTCCTTGGACGGCTGAAAATCATCTCCCCTTGGACGGCTGGAAATTATCTCCCCTTGATTTTTTTTACAAATTATCTCCCGCTGATTTTTTTTTACAAATTATCTCCCCCTGATTTTTATTTACAAATTATCTCCCCCTGATATTTTTTACAAATTATCTCTCCCTGATTTTTTTACAAATTATCTCCCCTTGGCTGGCTGGAAATTATTTCCCCTTGGAGGCTGGAATTTATCTCCCCTTGGACGGCTAGAAATTACCTCGCCTTGGACGGCTGGATAATATGTCTCCTTGGACGGCTGGAAATTATCTCCCCTTGGACGGCTGGAAATTATCTCCCCTTGGACGGCTGGAAATTATCTCCCCTTGGACGGCTAGATATTACCTCCCCTTGGACGGCTGGAAATTATCTCCCCTTGATTTTTTTTTACAAATTATCTCCCCCTGATTTTTTTTTACAAATCTCCCCCTGATTTTTTTTTACGAATTATCTCCCCCTGATTTTTTTTTACAAATTATCTCCGCCTGATTTTTTTTTTTAAATTATCTCCCCTTGGACGGTTGGAAATTATCTCCCCTTGGACGGCTGGAAATTATCTCCCCTTGGACGGCTAGAAATTACCTCTCCTTGGACGGCTGAAAATTATCTCCCCTTGGACGGCTGCAAATTATCTCCCCTTGATTTTTTTAACAAATTATTTCCCCCTGATTTTTTCTTACAAATTATCATCCCCTGATTTTTTTTTACAAATTATCTACGCCTAATTTTTTTTACAAATTATCTCCCCCTGATTTTTTTTTACAAATTATCTCCCCCTGATTTTTTCTTACAAATTATCTCCCCCTGATTTTTTTTTACAAATTATCTCCCCCTGATTTTTTTTTACAAATTATCTCCCCCTGATTTTTTATTACAAATTATCTCCCCCTGATTTTTATTACAATCTCCGCCTGATTTTTTAAAAAATTATCTTCCCTTGGCTGGCGGGAAATTATCTCCCCTTGGACGGCTGGAAATTATATCCTCTTGGAAGGATGGAAATTATCTCCCCTTGGACGGCTGGAAATTATCTCCCCTTGGACGGCTGGAAATTATCTCCCCTTGGACAGCTGGAAATTATCTGCCCTTGATTTTGTTTTTACAAATTATCTCCCCCTGATTTTTTTTACAAATTATCTCCACCTGATTTTTAAAAAAATTATCTCCCCTTTGACGGCTGGAAATTATCTCCCCTTGGCTCGAAATTATCTCCCCTTGGACGGCTAGAAATTATCTCTCTTTGGACGGCTGGAAATTATCTCCCTTTGATTTTTTTTACAAATTATCTCCCCCTGATTTTTTTTACAAATCTCCCCCTGATTTTTTAAAAAAAATTATCTCCCCTTCGCTGGCTGGAAATTATCTCCCCTTGGACACTGGAAATTATAGCCCCTTGGAGGGCTGGAAATTATCTCCCCTTGGACGGCTAGAAATTACCTCTCCTTGGACGACTGAAAATTATCTCCCCTTGGACGGCTGCAAATTATCTCCCCTTGATTTTTTTTACAAATTATCTCCGCCTGATTTTTTTTTTAAAATTATCTCCCCTTGGACGGCTGGAAATTACCTCCCCTTGGACGGCTGGAAATTATCTCCCCTTGGACGGCTAGAAATTACCTCTCATTGGACGGCTGAAAATTATCTCCCCTTGGACGGCTGGAAATTATCTCCCCTTGATTTTTTTTACAAATTATCTCCCCCTGATTAGTTTTTTACAAATTATCTCCCCCTGATTTTTTTTACAAATTATCTCCCCCTGATTTTTTTTACAAATTATCTCCCCCTGATTTTTTTACAAATTATCTCCCCTTGGCTGGCTGGAAATTATCTCCCCTTGGAGGCTGGAATTTATCTCCCCTTGTACGGCTAGAAATTACCTCTCCTTGGACGGCTGGAAAATATGTCTCCTTGGACGGCTGGAAATTATCTCCCCTTGGACGGCTGGAAATTATCTCCCCTTGGACGGCTGGAAATTATCTCTCCTCGGACGGCTAGAAATTACCTCTCCTTGGACGGCTGAAAATTATCTCCCCTTGGACGGCTGGAAATTATCTCCCCTTGATTTTTTTTACAAATTATCTCCCCCTGATTTTTTTTTACAAATTATCTCCCCCTGATTTTTTTTACAAATTATCTCCCCCTGATATTTTTTACAAATTATCTCCCCTTGGCTGGCTGGAAATTATCTCCCCTTGGAGGCTGGAATTTATCTCCCCTTGGACGGCTAGAAATTACCTCGCCTTGGACGGCTGGATAATATGTCTCCTTGGACGGCTGGAAATTATCTCCCCTTGGACGGCTGGAAATTATCTCCCCTTGGACGGCTGGAAATTATCTCCCCTTGGACGGCTAGATATTACCTCCCCTTGGACGGCTGGAAAGTATCTCCCCTTGATTTTTTTTTACAAATTATCTCCCCCTGATTTTTTTTTACAAATTATCTCCCCCTGATTTTTTTTTACGAATTATCTCCCCCTGATTTTTTTTTACAAATTATCTCCGCCTGATTTTTTTTTTAAAATTATCTCCCCTTGGACGGCTGGAAATTATCTCCCCTTGGACGGCTGGAAATTATCTCCCCTTGGACGGCTAGAAATTACCTCTCCTTGGACGGCTGAAAATTATCTCCCCTTGGACGGCTGCAAATTATCTCCCCTTGATTTTTTTAACAAATTATCTCCCCCTGATTTTTTCTTACAAATTATCTCCCCCTGATTTTTTTTTACAAATTATCTACGCCTAATTTTTTTTACAAATTATCTCCTCCTGATTTTTTTTTACAAATTATCTCCCCCTGATTTTTTTTTACAAATTATCTCCCCCTGATTTTTTTTTACAAATTATCTCCCCCTGATTTTTTTACAAATTATGTCCCCCCTGATATTTATTACAATCTCCGCCTGATTTTTTTAAAAATTATCTTCCCTTGGCTGGCGGGAAATTATCTCCCCTTGGACGGCTGGAAATTATATCCCCTTGGAAGGATGGAAATTATCTCCCCTTGGACGGCTGGAAATTATCTCCCCTTGGACGGCTGGAAATTATCTCCCCTTGGACAGCTGGAAATTATCTGCCCTTGATTTTGTTTTTACAAATTATCTCCCCCTGATTTTTTTTACAAATTTTCTCCACCTGATTTTTTAAAAAATTATCTCCCCTTGGACGGCTGGAAATTATCTCCCCTTGGCTCGAAATTATCTCCCCTTGGACGGCTAGAAATTATCTCTCTTTGGACGGCTGGAAATTATCTCCCTTTGATTTTTTTTACAAATTATCTCCCCCTGATTTTTTTTACAAATCTCCCCCTGATTTTTTAAAAAAAATTATCTCCCCTTCGCTGGCTGGAAATTATCTCCCCTTGGACACTGGAAATTATAGCCCCTTGGAGGGCTGGAAATTATCTTCCCTTGGACGGCTGGAAATTATCTCTGCTTGATTTTTTTTACAAATTATCTCCCCCTGATTTTTTTTTACAAATTATCCCCCCCGATTTTTTTTTACAAATTATCTCCCCCTGATTTTTTTTACAAATTATCTCCCCTTGGACGGCTGGAAATTATCTCCCCTTGGACGGCTGGAAATTATCTCCCCTTGGACGGCTAGAAATTACCTCTCCTTGGACAACTGATAATTATCTCCCCTTGGACGGCTGCAAATTATCTCCCCTTGATTTTTTTACAAATTATCTCCGCCTGATTTTTTTTAAAAAATTATCTCCCCTTGGACGGCTAGAAATTACCTCTCCTTGGACGGCTGGAAAATATTTCTCCTTGGACGGCTGGATATTATCTACCCTTGGACGGGTGGAAATTATCTCCCCTTGGACGGCTAGATATTACCTCCCCTTGGACGGCTGGAAATTATCTCCCCTTGATTTTTTTTACAAATTATCTCCCCCTGATTTTTTTTACAAATTATCTCCACCTGATTTTTTTACAAATTATCTCCCCCTGATTTTTTTTACAAATTATCTCCGCCAAATTTTTTTAAATATTATCTTCCCTTGGCTGGCGGGAAATTATCTCCCCTTGGACGGCTGAAAATTATCTCCCCTTGGACGGCTGGAAATTATCTCCCCTTGATTTTTTTTACAAATTATCTCCCCCTGATTATTTTTTACAAATTATCTTTCCCTGATTTTTTTTTACAAATTATCTCCCCCTGATTTTTTTTACAAATTATCTCCCCCTGATTTTTTTACAAATTATCTCCCCTTGGCTGGCTGGAAATTATCTCCCCTTGGAGGCTGGAATTTATCTCCCCTTGGACGGCTGGAAATTATCTCTCCTTGGACGGCTAGAAATTACCTCTCCTTGGACGGCTGGAAAATATGTCTCGTTGGACGGCTGGAAATTATCTCCCCTTGGACGGCTGGAAATTATCTCCCCTTGGACGGCTAGAAATTACCTCTCCTTGGACGGCTGAAAATTATCTCTCCTTGGACGGCTGGAAATTATCTCCCCTTGATTTTTTTTACAAATTATCTCCCCCTGATTTTTTTTACAAATTATCTCCACCTGATTTTTTTACAAATTATCTCCCCCTGATTTTTTTTACAAATTATCTCCGCCTAATTTTTTTAAATATTATCTTCCCTTGGCTGGCGGGAAATTATCTCCCCTTGGACGGCTGAAAATTATCTCCCCTTGGAGGGCTGGAAATTATCTCCCCTTGATTTTTTTTACAAATTATCTCCCTCTGATTTTTTTTACAAATCTCCCCCTGATTTTTTAAAAAAAATTATCTCCCCTTCGCTGGCTGGAAATTATCTCCCCTTGGACACTGGAAATTATAGCCCCTTGGAGGGCTGGAAATTATCTCCCCTTGGACGGCTAGAAATTACCTCTCCTTGGACGACTGAAAATTATCTCCCCTTGGACGGCTGCAAATTATCTCCCCTTGATTTTTTTTACAAATTATCTCCGCCTGATTTTTTTTTTAAAATTATCTCCCCTTGGACGGCTGGAAATTACCTCCCCTTGGACGGCTGGAAATTATCTCCCCTTGGACGGCTAGAAATTACCTCTCATTGGACGGCTGAAAATTATCTCCCCTTGGACGGCTGGAAATTATCTCCCCTTGATTTTTTTTACAAATTATCTCCCCCTGATTATTTTTTTACAAATTATCTCCCCCTGATTTTTTTTACAAATTATCTCCCCCTGATTTTTTTTACAAATTATCTCCCCCTGATTTTTTTACAAATTATCTCCCCTTGGCTGGCTGGAAATTATCTCCCCTTGGAGGCTGGAATTTATCTCCCCTTGTACGGCTAGAAATTACCTCTCCTTGGACGGCTGGAAAATATGTCTCCTTGGACGGCTGGAAATTATCTCCCCTTGGACGGCTGGAAATTATCTCCCCTTGGACGGCTGGAAATTATCTCTCCTCGGACGGCTAGAAATTACCTCTCCTTGGACGGCTGAAAATTATCTCCCCTTGGACGGCTGGAAATTATCTCCCCTTGATTTTTTTTACAAATTATCTCCCCCTGATTTTTTTTTACAAATTATCTCCCCCTGATTTTTTTTACAAATTATCTCCCCCTGATATTTTTTACAAATTATCTCCCCTTGGCTGGCTGGAAATTATCTCCCCTTGGAGGCTGGAATTTATCTCCCCTTGGACGGCTAGAAATTACCTCGCCTTGGACGGCTGGATAATATGTCTCCTTGGACGGCTGGAAATTATCTCCCCTTGGACGGCTGGAAATTATCTCCCCTTGGACGGCTGGAAATTATCTCCCCTTGGACGGCTAGATATTACCTCCCCTTGGACGGCTGGAAAGTATCTCCCCTTGATTTTTTTTTACAAATTATCTCCCCCTGATTTTTTTTTACAAATTATCTCCCCCTGATTTTTTTTTACGAATTATCTCCCCCTGATTTTTTTTTACAAATTATCTCCGCCTGATTTTTTTTTTTAAATTATCTCCCCTTGGACGGCTGGAAATTATCTCCCCTTGGACGGCTGGAAATTATCTCCCCTTGGACGGCTAGAAATTACCTCTCCTTGGACGGCTGAAAATTATCTCCCCTTGGACGGCTGCAAATTATCTCCCCTTGATTTTTTTAACAAATTATCTCCCCCTGATTTTTTCTTACAAATTATCTCCCCCTGATTTTTTTTTACAAATTATCTACGCCTAATTTTTTTTACAAATTATCTCCTCCTGATTTTTTTTTACAAATTATCTCCCCCTGATTTTTTTTTACAAATTATCTCCCCCTGATTTTTTTTTACAAATTATCTCCCCCTGATTTTTTTACAAATTATGTCCCCCCTGATATTTATTACAATCTCCGCCTGATTTTTTTAAAAATTATCTTCCCTTGGCTGGCGGGAAATTATCTCCCCTTGGACGGCTGGAAATTATATCCCCTTGGAAGGATGGAAATTATCTCCCCTTGGACGGCTGGAAATTATCTCCCCTTGGACGGCTGGAAATTATCTCCCCTTGGACAGCTGGAAATTATCTGCCCTTGATTTTGTTTTTACAAATTATCTCCCCCTGATTTTTTTTACAAATTTTCTCCACCTGATTTTTTAAAAAATTATCTCCCCTTGGACGGCTGGAAATTATCTCCCCTTGGCTCGAAATTATCTCCCCTTGGACGGCTAGAAATTATCTCTCTTTGGACGGCTGGAAATTATCTCCCTTTGATTTTTTTTACAAATTATCTCCCCCTGATTTTTTTTACAAATCTCCCCCTGATTTTTAAAAAAAAATTATCTCCCCTTCGCTGGCTGGAAATTATCTCCCCTTGGACACTGGAAATTATAGCCCCTTGGAGGGCTGGAAATTATCTTCCCTTGGACGGCTGGAAATTATCTCTGCTTGATTTTTTTTACAAATTATCTCCCCCTGATTTTTTTTTACAAATTATCCCCCCCGATTTTTTTTTACAAATTATCTCCCCCTGATTTTTTTTACAAATTATCTCCCCTTGGACGGCTGGAAATTATCTCCCCTTGGACGGCTGGAAATTATCTCCCCTTGGACGGCTAGAAATTACCTCTCCTTGGACAACTGATAATTATCTCCCCTTGGACGGCTGCAAATTATCTCCCCTTGATTTTTTTTACAAATTATCTCCGCCTGATTTTTTTTAAAAAATTATCTCCCCTTGGACGGCTAGAAATTACCTCTCCTTGGACGGCTGGAAAATATTTCTCCTTGGACGGCTGGATATTATCTACCCTTGGACGGGTGGAAATTATCTCCCCTTGGACGGCTGGAAATTATCTCCCCTTGGACGGCTAGATATTACCTCCCCTTGGACGGCTGGAAATTATCTCCCCTTGATTTTTTTTACAAATTATCTCCCCCTGATTTTTTTTACAAATTATCTCCACCTGATTTTTTTACAAATTATCTCCCCCTGATTTTTTTTACAAATTATCTCCGCCAAATTTTTTTAAATATTATCTTCCCTTGGCTGGCGGGAAATTATCTCCCCTTGGACGGCTGAAAATTATCTCCCCTTGGACGGCTGGAAATTATCTCCCCTTGATTTTTTTTACAAATTATCTCCCCCTGATTATTTTTTACAAATTATCTTTCCCTGATTTTTTTTTACAAATTATCTCCCCCTGATTTTTTTTACAAATTATCTCCCCCTGATTTTTTTACAAATTATCTCCCCTTGGCTGGCTGGAAATTATCTCCCCTTGGAGGCTGGAATTTATCTCCCCTTGGACGGCTGGAAATTATCTCTCCTTGGACGGCTAGAAATTACCTCTCCTTGGACGGCTGGAAAATATGTCTCGTTGGACGGCTGGAAATTATCTCCCCTTGGACGGCTGGAAATTATCTCCCCTTGGACGGCTAGAAATTACCTCTCCTTGGACGGCTGAAAATTATCTCTCCTTGGACGGCTGGAAATTATCTCCCCTTGATTTTTTTTACAAATTATCTCCCCCTGATTTTTTTTACAAATTATCTCCACCTGATTTTTTTACAAATTATCTCCCCCTGATTTTTTTTACAAATTATCTCCGCCTAATTTTTTTAAATATTATCTTCCCTTGGCTGGCGGGAAATTATCTCCCCTTGGACGGCTGAAAATTATCTCCCCTTGGAGGGCTGGAAATTATCTCCCCTTGATTTTTTTTACAAATTATCTCCCCCTGATTTTTTTTTACAAATTATCTCCCCCTGATTTTTTTTTACAAATTATCTCCCCCTGATTTTTTTTTACAAATTATCTCCCCCTGATTTTTTTTACAAATTATCTCCCCTTGGCTGGCTGGAAACTATCTCCCCTTGGAGGCTGGAATTTATCTCCCCTTGGACGGCTAGAAATTACCTCTCCTTGGACGGCTGGAAAATATGTCCTTGGACGGCTGGATATTATCTACCCTTGGACGGCTGGAAATTATCTCCCCTTGGACGGCTGGAAATTATCTCCCCTTGGACGGCTAGATATTACCTCCCCTTGGACGGCTGGAAATTATCTCCCCTTGATTTTTTTTACAAATTATCTCCCCCTGATGTTTTTTACAAATGTCCTAATGATTTTTTAAAAAAAATTATCTCCCCTTCGCTGGCTGGAAATTATCTCCCCTTGGACGCTGGAAATTATAGCCCCTTGGAGGGCTGGAAATTATCTTCCCTTGGACGGCTGGAAATTATCTCCCCTTGATTTTTTTTACAAATTATCTACCCCTGATTTTTTTACAAATTATCTCCCCCTGATTTTTTTACAAATTATCTCCCCCTGATTTTTTTTACAAATTATCTCCGCCTGATTATTTTTTACAAATTATCTTTCCCTGATTTTTTTTTACAAATTATCTCCCCCTGATTTTTTTTAAAAATTATCTCCCCCAGATTTTTTTACAAATTATCTCCCCTTGGCTGGCTGGAAATTATCTCCCCTTGGAGGCTGGAATTTATCTCTCCTTGGACGGCTGGAAATTATCTCTCCTTGGACGGCTAGAAATTACCTCTCCTTGGACGGCTGGAAAATATGTCTCGTTGGACGGCTGGAAATTATCTCCCCTTGGACGGCTGGAAATTATCTCCCCTTGGACGGCTGGAAATTATCTCTCCTTGGACGGCTAGAAATTACCTCTCCTTGGACGGCTGAAAATTATCTCTCCTTGGACGGCTGGAAATTATCTCCCCTTGATTTTTGTTACAAATTATCTCCCCCTGATTTTTTTGTACAAATTATCTCCCCCTGATTTTTTTTTACAAATTATCTCCCCCTGATTTTTATTTACAAATTATCTCCCCCTGATATTTTTTACAAATTATCTCCCCCTGATTTTTTTACAAATTATCTCCCCTTGGCTGGCTGGAAATTATCTCCCCTTGGAGGCTGGAATTTATCTCCCCTTGGACGGCTAGAAATTACCTCTCCTTGGACGGCTGAAAATTATCTCCCCTTGGACGGCTGGAAATTATCTCCCCTTGATTTTTTTTACAAATTATCTCCCCCTGATTTTTTTTTACAAATTATCTCCCCCTGATTTTTATTTACAAATTATCTCCCCCTGATATTTTTTACAAATTATCTCCCCCTGATTTTTTTACAAATTATCTCCCCTTGGCTGGCTGGAAATTATCTCCCCTTGGAGGCTGGAATTTATCTCCCCTTGGACGGCTAGAAATTACCTCGCCTTGGACGGCTGGATAATATGTCTCCTTGGACGGCTGGAAATTATCTCCCCTTGGACGGCTGGAAATTATCTCCCCTTGGACGGCTGGAAATTATCTCCCCTTGGACGGCTAGATATTACCACCCTTGGACGGCTGGAAATTATCTCCCCTTGATTTTTTTTTACAAATTATCTCCCCCTGATTTTTTTTTACAAATTATCTCCCCCTGATTTTTTTTTACGAATTATCTCCCCCTGATTTTTTTTACAAATTATCTCCGCCTGATTTTTTTTTTAAAATTATCTCCCCTTGGACGGCTGGAAATTATCTCCCCTTGGACGGCTGGAAATTATCTCCCCTTGGACGGCTAGAAATTACCTCTCCTTGGACGGCTGAAAATTATCTCCCCTTGGACGGCTGCAAATTATCTCCCCTTGATTTTTTTAACAAATTATCTCCCCCTGATTTTTTCTTACAAATTATCTCCCCCTGATTTTTTTTTACAAATTATCTACGCCTAATTTTTTTTACAAATTATCTTCCCCTGATTTTTTTTTACAAATTATCTCCCCCTGATTTTTTTTTACAAATTATCTCCCCCTGATTTTTTTTTACAAATTATCTCCCACTGATTTTTTTACAAATTATCTCCCCCCTGATTTTTATTACAATCTCCGCCTGATTTTTTTAAAAATTATCTTCCCTTGGCTGGCGGGAAATTATCTCCCCTTGGACGGCTGGAAATTATATCCTCTTGGAAGGATGGAAATTATCTCCCCTTGGACGGCTGGAAATTATCTCCCCTTGGACGGCTGGAAATTATCTCCCCTTGGACAGCTGGAAATTATCTGCCCTTGATTTTGTTTTTACAAATTATCTCCCCCTGATTTTTTTTACAAATTATCTCCACCTGATTTTTTAAAAAATTATCTCCCCTTGGACGGCTGGAAATTATCTCCCCTTGGCTCGAAATGATCTCCCCTTGGACGGCTAGAAATTATCTCTCTTTAGACGGCTGGAAATTATCTCCCTTTGATTTTTTTTACAAATTATCTCCCCCTGATTTTTTTTACAAATCTCCCCCTGATTTTTTAAAAAAAATTATCTCCCCTTCGCTGGCTGGAAATTATCTCCCCTTGGACACTGGAAATTATAGCCCCTTGGAGGGCTGGAAATTATCTTCCCTTGGACGGCTGGAAATTATCTCTGCTTGATTTTTTTTACAAATTATCTCCCCCTGATTTTTTTTTACAAATTATCCCCCCCGATTTTTTTTACAAATTATCTCCCCCTGATTTTTTTTACAAATTATCTCCCCTTGGACGGCTGGAAATTATCTCCCCTTGGACGGCTGGAAATTATCTCCCCTTGGACGGCTAGAAATTACCTCTCCTTGGACAACTGAAAATTATCTCCCCTTGGACGGCTGCAAATTATCTCCCCTTGATTTTTTTTTACAAATTATCTCCGCCTGATTTTTTTTTAAAAATTATCTCCCCTTGGACGGCTGGAAATTACCTCCCCTTGGACGGCTGGAAATTATCTCCCCTTGGACGGCTAGAAATTACCTCTCATTGGACGGCTGAAAATTATCTCCTCTTGGACGGCTGGAAATTATCTCCCCTTGATTTTTTTTACATATTATCTCCCCCTGATTTTTTTTTACAAATTATCTCCCCCTGATTTTTTTTACAAATTATCTCCCCCTGATTTTTTTTACAAATTATCTCCGCCTAATTTTTTTAAATATTATCTTTCCTTGGCTGGCGGGAAATTATCTCCCCTTGGACGGCTGAAAATTATCTCCCCTTGGACGGCTGGAAATTATCTCCCCTTGATTTTTTTAAAAAATTATCTCCCCCTGATTATTTTTTACAAATTATCTCCCCCTGATTTTTTTTTACAAATTATCTCCCCCTGATTTTTTTTACAAATTATCTCCCCCTGATTTTTTTACAAATTATCTCCCCTTGGCTGGCTGGAAATTATCTCCCCTTGGAGGCTGGAATTTATCTCCCCTTGTACGGCTAGAAATTACCTCTCCTTGGACGGCTGGAAAATATGTCTCCTTGGACGGCTGGAAATTATCTCCCCTTGGACGGCTGGAAATTATCTCCCCTTGGACGGCTGGAAATTATCTCTCCTCGGACGGCTAGAAATTACCTCTCCTTGGACGGCTGAAAATTATCTCCCCTTGGACGGCTGGAAATTATCTCCCCTTGATTTTTTTTACAAATTATCTCCCCCTGATTTTTTTTTACAAATTATCTCCCCCTGATTTTTATTTACAAATTATCTCCCCCTGATATTTTTTTACAAATTATCTCCCCCTGATTTTTTTACAAATTATCTCCCCTTGGCTGGCTGGAAATTATCTCCCCTTGGAGGCTGGAATTTATCTCCCCTTGGACGGCTAGAAATTACCTCGCCTTGGACGGCTGGATAATATGTCTCCTTGGACGGCTGGAAATTATCTCCCCTTGGACGGCTGGAAATTATCTCCCCTTGGACGGCTGGAAATTATCTCCCCTTGGACGGCTAGATATTACCTCCCCTTGGACGGCTGGAAATTATCTCCCCTTTATTTTTTTTTACAAATTATCGCCCCCTGATTTTTTTTTACAAATTATCTCCCCCTGATTTTTTTTTACGAATTATCTCCCCCTGATTTTTTTTACAAATTATCTCCGCCTGATTTTTTTTTAAAAATTATCTCCCCTTGGACGGCTGGAAATTATCTCCCCTTGGACGGCTGGAAATTATCTCCCCTTGGACGGCTAGAAATTACCTCTCCTTGGACGGCTGAAAATTATCTCCCCTTGGACGGCTGCAAATTATCTCCCCTTGATTTTTTTAACAAATTATCACCCCCTGATTTTTTCTTACAAATTATCTCCCCCTGATTTTTTTTTACAAATTATCTACGCCTAATTTTTTTTACAAATTATCTCCCCCTGATTTTTTTTTACAAATTATCTCCCCCTGATTTTTTTTTACAAATTATCTCCCCCTGATTTTTTTACAAATTATATCCCCCCTGATTTTTATTACAATCTCCGCCTGATTTTTTTAAAAATTATCTTCCCTTGGCTGGCGGGAAATTATGTCCCCTTGGACGGCTGGAAATTATATCCTCTTGGAAGGATGGAAATTATCTCCCCTTGGACGGCTGGAAATTATC